>JAODAL010009741.1:0-75000 GCA_025379985.1 Phyllomedusa bahiana | reverse complement strand
AGGAGGTGTTTCCATAGGATTCAGTGATAGATTGAGGGCAGAAATGGGACAATGACATCTGGCAGGACCCAAGCAGATTTTTGAGTAAAGTAAATTGGTTATGGAGGACATTTGTGTAAGTGCTGCCCCCTGTAGAAGGAAATGAGCCATGATGTGGTGTTACAGAAGTGACTGCTGTAAAGGGTTAAAGAAACATGGCAGCTTTCTTCCATAAACAGTGCCACACCCGTCCTCAGGTTATATGTGGTATTGCAGCTCAGCCATATTCACTTTAATGGGGTTTTCTCCCTACAATGATTAGCTTTCAACATGTAGGGAAAGCGAAGTGAAGACTTTTTCTAAATACATGGCTATTTTGAAGCTGCCCTGGTCAGGAGTTAAGAGGTTTTATCTGCTCTGAGTCCACACAAGTGTCTAGGTTACTGTCCATAGCTCTCTTCCTGATTAGAGAGAGCAGGGAGTGTCCTTGGAGCAGAAACTTTCTCTGACGTAATTAGCTTGTGTACACAAAGAATTGTTTTCACTCCTTGGAGCTCTGTAGGTTTAGTTACACCAAATGAATCTCAAGCACGTATGTCACTGTAACACTCAGCTAGTTATAGAGGCGCTAAATATGTTAATCACTGCTATAGAGCCACCCACAGCCTGACCAGGAAGGGAGAGTCTGAAGCTGCCTGTGACTCTGTGAAACCGCATGGTGAGAAAAGCCCTTAATAGAACTGAGCTGTAATACCAGACACCAGCTGTAGATTGGTGTGGTGCTGTGTATGGAAGAAAGATGCCATGTACACAGCCCCTTCCTGTATATGACCATCATAGGAAGTACTGGATTATTCAATGTGTAAAGTCTTTTTCTTATCTGCCTGCAGCATTTCCACAGAGCGGCATCGGGCGGAGGTCCGCAGAGCGGTGAACGATGAGCGCCTTACCACTATCGCTCACAAGTGAGTGTCCTCATCTATATCTTGTATGATCCTCCAGAGCTGCGCTCACTATTCTGCTGGTGCAGTCACTGTGTACATACATTACTTATCCTGTACTGATCCTGAGTTACATCCTGTATTATCCTCCAGAGCTGCACTTACTATTCGCGGTGCAGTCACTGTACATACATTACTTATCCCGTACTGATCCTGAGTTACATCCTGTATTATCCTCCAGAGCTACACTCACTATCTGCTGGTGCAGTCACGTGTACATACATTACTTATCCTTACTGATCCTGAGTTTACATCCCGTATTATACTCCAGAGCTGCCTCACTATTCTGCTGGTGCAGTCACTGTGTAAAATACATTACTTATCCTGACTATCCTGATTACATCCTGTATTATACTCCCCAAACTGCACTCACTATTCTGCTGGTGCAGTCACTGTGTACATACATTACTTATCCTGTGCTGATCCTGAGTTACACCTGTATTATACTCCAGAGCTGCACTCACTATTTGCTGGTCAGTCACTGTGTACATACATTACTTATCCTGTACTGATCCTGAGTTACATCCTGTATTATCCTCCAGAGCTGCACTCACTATTCTGCTGTGTATATACATTACTTCTCCTGTACTGATCTCTGCTGTGAAGCCTGCAGAGTTGATAATGCAGCCTTCTAGTGGTAACGCTTTGGATGGAGGTTACACGGGAGGGTGTAGAGGGAGGGGGTCTTCTGGATCTCTATGCTCTCTTTATTGTCTCAGTATGTCCGGTCCAAACAGTTCCTCGGAGTGGTCTATTGAAGGACGGAGGTTGATCCCGCTCATGCCACGCCTGGTGCCGCAGACGGCTTTCACAGCAGCCGCCAATGCCATAGCGAACTCTGCAGGACAACACAACGCCTCCCTGCCCGACCCGGCGGAGACAGGGAACAAGGAAGGTGAGTGCGGGGGCGAGGGGGGCGGCATTTCCACTTTATACCGGGTGTTAGGGCATGTTCACACGGCGGATTTGGCCACGGGACAAGGTTTTCGGCGCGGTTTCCGCGGCCAAAACCTGGTCCACACTTCGCCTCAAACGCCCCCGGTTCATTACATTGGTTCCTATGGAAAAACCCCGTTGTTGTTCACACGGGGGGGTTTGGCCGCGCCTTCCGCGGGTGTTGTGGAAATCTCCGCGTTTTGCAGCGAGCCGTCGGCGCGGGTTGCGGCGTGGTTTTAAGTGCGGGTTTGGGCACGGGTTTTTTGCTGCCTATTTTTATGGGTGTAAAACTCACCCCAAACCGCGCCCAAAAACACGCCCCAACCGCGCCCAGCACCCCGCCGATAAACCTCATCCAAACCCGCGGCCAAATCCGCCGTGTGAACATGCCCTTACATTCTTGAATCCTAATAGCACAGTGTCACTTACAGGACAGGCCCATGGGCAGAATTGGACTAGACTATGGGGTAGCAGGAGAAACCACCAGTGGTCCCTGAGCCTGGCAGGCCCCTGCGAACCTGGCGGGCCCTCCAGGCTCACGGGGTCCGGTTTCAGATTTACCCAGAAATCGAATTAAGCCCCTTCCCCATGTTTAATTTCCATGTGTGCAGTGTTGTAATGCTGGGTGGGGTGGCCTGGGTGCTGAGCCTGCTTTCAGTGGCTGGGACCAGAGATTTTAGCCATTAAACTTGAGAGAGACACCCTCCTCTGTCACCTAATGGCCTCCACAACAATCTTATGGAGGGGATCTCGGGATGCCGACTGCTTGTCATGGCCCCCAGGCTTGCTCCTTTTAGGGTGTAATGGGAGAGCAGTAATTGTATGCTGTGCTGCCATGTATTCATACTGCAGAATAGTGTACTAGTGATTATGCCCCCCTAGTGGTCAGGTACCCTAAGGGACTAAAAAAATGAAAGGGATGTCCTCACAGCCAGCTTCAGGCTCCCACTTCCTTGTCAGGCTGTATGTGGTTCTCTGGCATCCGGCTCCCACTTCCTTTTTAGGCTTGGGGTGGTTCTACAGCTTCATGCTCCCACTTCCCGGTCAGGCTGGGGGCGGTTCTATCGCTTTATGCTCCTACTTCCCGGTCAGGCTGGGGTCAGTTCTACTGCTTCTGGCTTCCACTTCCTGCTTAGGCTGTGGGTGGTTCTACCGCTTCTGGCTTCCACTTCCTGCTCAGGCTGGGGGCGGTTCTACTGCTTCTGGCTTCCACTTCCTGCTCAGGCTGGGGGCGGTTCTACCGCTTCTGGCTTCCACTTCCTGCTCCGAATGGGGGGGCGGTTCTATCGCTTCAGGCTCCCACTTCGTGCTCCGAATGGGGGGCGGTTCTACCGCTTCAGGCTTCCACTTCCTGCTCAGGCTGGAGGCGTTTCTACTGCTTCAGGTTCCGACTTCCTGCTCAGGTTGGGGGTGGTTCTACAATAGTGATTAACGTTTCACTTCTGATATTCCAAGCTGAGCCTGTTAGAGGGACATTGGTGTTGGAAAAGTCTAAACAGCAGGGCAGAATGCCCCGGAGCTCTAATGGGTTAAAATTTGTCAGTAAGAAACATAAACCAGCTCCTGTGCTGCTGATAAGACACTGCAGGGAGTGACGTCACCAAATAGAGCAGAGAGGTCAGTAACCTAGGAAAGCTTGTGTACACAAGGAGGAGAGAAGAACTGCTTCAACTCTGCAGAGAGGCAAAATCGGAACAGCAATGTATTTAGTAATAGTATTTATTTACCTTTGCCTGCATGTTTAAAGCTAATCCGTGTGGGGAGAGCGCCCCTTTAATGTCTGGGAACATGAGATCCTTTGTATCAGACATATGTAGATCAGCATCATGTTCCCTGCTGGACCCTGTTCCCATATCACCCTGGTCAGTGACCATTGACCTTACCCCTCGTCTTCTCTTCTAGTGGTTGTCTGCTATTCCTACACCAGTACGACGACCACCCCCACATCTACGCCGGTGCCCAGCGGGAGTGTGGCGGCTGTGAAGTCACCCCGACCTGCCAGTCCTGCCTCCAATGTGGTCGTCCTGCCCAGCGGCAGCACCGTCTATGTAAAAAGTAAGTGGCGTCCAAATGTTTGTTACAGTGGGCAAAGCAAAGAATTGTCGCTGTCGTGTCTGCGGGAGCTGATTACATTCCCAAGTATCGTCCTGATCTGTTACCAGCACTAATCAATATATTACTGATCCTGGAGTTAGCCTCCAGAGCTGCACTCACTATTCTGCTGGTGCAGTCACTGTACATACATTACTTATCCTGTACTGATCCTGAGTTACATCCTGTATTATCCTCCAGAGCTGCACTCACTATTCTGCTGGTGCAGTCACTGTACATACATTACTTATCCTGTACTGATCCTGAGTTACATCCTGTATTATACTCCAGAGCTGCCCTCACTATTCTGCTGGTGCAGTCACTGTACATACATTACTTATTATCCTGTACTGATCCTGAGTTACATCTGTATTATACTCCAGAGCTGCGCTCACTATTCTGCTGGTGCAGTCACTGTTACATACATTACATTACTTATCCTGTACTGACCTGAGTTACATCCTGTATTATCTCAGAGCTGCACTCACTATTCTGCTGGTGCAGTCACTGTTAAAACATTACGGATCCTGTACTGATCCTGAGTTACATCCTGTATTATACTCCAGAGCAGCGCTCCCTATTCTGGTGGTGCAGTCACAATACATACATTACTTGTCCTGTACTGATCCTGAGTTACATCTCATTATACTCCCAGAGCTGCACTCACTATTCTGCTGGTGCAGTCACTGTGTACATACATTACTTATCCTGTACTGATCCTGAGTTACATCCTGTATTGTACTCCAGAGCTGCACTCACTCTTCTGCTGGTGCAGTCTCTGTGTACTTACAGTACTTATCCTGTACTGATCCTGAGTTGCATCCTGTATTATCCTCCAGAGCTGCGCTCACTATTCTGCTGGTGCAGTCACTGTACATACATTAATTATCCTGTACTGATTCTGAGTTACAACCTGTATTATACTCCACAGCTGCACTCACAATTCTGCTGGTGCAGTCACTGTGTACATACATTACTTATCCTGTACTGATCCTGAGTTACATCCTGATTATCACAGACTGCACTCACTATTTGCTGGTGCAGTCCTGTACATACATTACTTATCCTGTCTGATCTGAGTCATCCTGTATATACTCCAAGCGCGCTCACTATTCTGCTGGTGCAATCACCATGTACACTGTACACCAGCAGAATAGTGAGCGCAGCTCTGGAGTATAATACAGGATGTAACTCAGGATCAGTACAGGATAAGTAATGTATGTACAGTGACTGCACCAGCAGAATAGTGAGTGCAGCTCTGGAGTATAATACAGGATAAGTAATCTATGTACAGAGACTGCACAGAAATAGTGATCACTCTGGGAAATACGATGTAACTCATGATCAGTACAGATACATGTATGTACACGACTGCACCAGCAGAATAGTGAGTGCAGCTCGGATAAATACGGATGTAACTCAGATCATACAGGATAAGTAATGTATGTAACAGTGACTGCACCAGCAGAATAGTGATGCGCAGCTCTGGAGATAATACAGGATGTAACTCAGATCAGTACAGGATAAGTAATATGTACACAGTGACTGCACCAGCGAATAGTGATGCAGCCGGAGCATAATAAAGGTGTAACTATGCATGCAGTAAGAATGTAGTACAATACTGCACCAGCAGAATAGTAGTGCACCTTGGATGGGGAGTCTGTGGAGATGACTGTATGTTATGTGTGAGCGGCTTTTAGTTTCTGTTTTATTGGTTTGTTAGTTTTATTTAATTCCTGAATTTTTCAGGTGTGAACTGTTCAGACGATGATGAGAAGCCCCGCAAGCGACGGCGCACCAACTCCAGCAGCTCCTCCCCCGTGGTCCTGAAAGATGTTCCTAAACCCACCACACCGGTCTCTAAAGCGATCGCCGTGCCAGTCACTGCCAGCCCCAAAATGAGCAACCTCATGCAGAGCATCGCCAACTCCTTACCGCCGCACATGTCACCGGTGAAGATCACCTTTACCAAACCCACCACCCAGACCACAAACACATCCACCCAGAAGGTCAGTGTCCTCCTCACCACAAGGAGCATTGATGGCCGCTCACCAGGATCCCCGCTTGCTGTCAGTGAGTGGGCGGATTGTTGTGCACAGGCCTCCTACTTTACTGCGGTGGAGGTTTTGTTACTATTGCATCAGACTAGACAGTGCTGTTTGTGCTGAGTAGTCTGGAGTCCAGGCTGATGGGATTTGCCTGCGCTGATACACTGTGACGATCAGGATAGATGAGAGATCTGTACCAGTGATCATCTGCACTGGATACACAACCATCAGCTGTGAAAACTCTTGGGTCTGTTCTGGAGTTCAGCCTTTGCATATCAACAACTTGTTTTCAGTCCTTGTCAGCAAGCGGTGATCTTGTACTCGTGAGCAACTGAAACCCGAATCGCACAGCTCGCAAAAAAATCGGGATATTTGACTTTTGGTTGAAATTTCAGGATCAACATAAAATTTCTTGAATTTTTTTCTAAATACAGTAAATGCCCCATCTCTCCCCTTTAGATGCACTCGTCCAACTGTTCAGCACTTTTTGCACAACTTGCTGATCTCTAACAAGGAGCTTAATGGTAAAATTCCCAACAGGTGTTTGATCCCTGAATCGTCCAATAAATGTAGGGGATCAAATTGAATTGGGATTTATACAGTCCTCCTCATCCTGCTGTTCACATTGTGACATCATGAGACCAACGCAACGCCTTGCAATTGATTAACAGGAGCTTGCCATTGCCAGGCTTCAAGCAGGATGCTCTCAGACGGAAGTGGCTACTGAGTTTAGAGTGACAGCAGCAGGTTGTATCAGAGATAGAGAGACTGGAAGAGTCACAGAAAGGCAAAGAAGTGGACGTCCTGTGGCTCCACCACACACTGATGAGCGTTTCATTGTAAGCAATGCCCTGCGGGGCCGGATGATGAATGCCGCACAACTCCAGGCACGTTTAAGGGAGGCGAGAGGCGCCAAGTGTTGCGTCAGAGCATTTGTAACCATTTACATCATCGTGGTCTGCGTGCCAGATGTTTGGCAAGGGCACCTGACTTGGCTGATGCTTAGCTCTATACTTGATGTCTCCAGCATCGTTGGCGGCCATCATTTCTGTTAAGAGTGAATCGACTTCATTACTGAACAGCACCGAGGAGCACTCATCCAGTGTAGATGCCCCATGTAGGATGATGATGCCTGGGCCTGGTGGTGTGGTCAGCTCTTCTAGCACGCAGAACGCGCTGATGTACACGGTTATGAATGTTCTGACATGACACTTTGTGCCTCTCGCCTCCCTTAAACGTGCCTGGAGTTGTGCAGCATTCATGTTCCAGTTCCGCAGGGCATTAGTTACAATGAAGCGCTCATCAGGGTGTGATGGAGCCAAAGGACGTCCACTTCTTTGCCTTTCTGGGACTCTTCCCAGTCTCTGTATCTCTGATACAACCTGCTGATGTAACTCTGACACTCTGAGCTCAGTGGCCACTTCCGTCTGAGATCATCCTGCTTGAAGCCTGGCAATGGCGAGGTACTGTTGATCAATTGTAAGGTGTTGTCTTGGTCTCCTGATGTCACAGTGTGAACAGCAGGATGAGGAAGACGGGTTAAATCCCAATTCACACTGATCCCCTAAATGTATTGGGCGATTTAGGGATCAAACACCTGTTGGGAATTTTGCCATTAAGCTCCTTGTTAGAGATCAGCAAGTTGTGCAAAAAGTCCTGAAACACTGAACAGTTGGACGAGTGCAGCTAAAGGGGAGAGAGTGGAAATGTTATGTTCATCCTGAAATTTCAACCAAAAGCAAAAATCCTGAACTTTTTGTGACTTGTGTGTATATAAAGTTACATAGAATTTTCTGAAATCATTGGATCTCCTTTATCAAGGAAAACCCCTTTAGTATTGTCAAATGCTGATGGTCTCCCTTTCTGACTGTCTCCACAGGTCATCATTGTTACAACTTCTCCCAGCTCTACGTTTGTCCCGAATATTTTATCCAAGTCTCACAACTACGCGGCGGTCACCAAGCTGGTCCCCACATCTGTCATCACTTCGACTACACAGAAGCCACCAGTGGTTGCCACCTCGGCCCAGTCCTCTGCTGTTACTACCAGTAGCACCAGTGCCACCTCCACCCCGGTGTCCACAGGAAGCATCGCTGTCACCGCAGTGGTGTCCTCCACGCCATCTCTTGTGATGTCCACCGTGGCGCAAAGTAAGAGAAGTCTCTGCTGTCGTATTAATTTAACTCTGTTTTATTTTATAGCTTAACCCCTTAATCCTAACACCTGAAAAGTAGTTAATGACCAGAACATTTTTTTAGTTTTTTTACCTCCTTGCGTTTCAACCGTTGTCACATTTTTTTTTTTTCTTTCAATGACGCAGTTGTATGAGGCTTCGTTTTTATTCGAGACGAGTTGTGCTTTATGGGAGAATAGTTTAAATTCTCTTATAAATAATTGCAGATTTTTATTTTTTATTTTTTGTTCACTTTTTTTTTTTACACCATTCACATTTCACACTTAATAACCTGTTAGATTACTACTACAGTTTATTACGGTCGTGTGGATACCTAATATGTGTAGGGTTTTTTGTGTGTAATGTATGAACCATTATTTTTTATTAAATATTTATTTTTAACTTATGGGTTTTTTTTTTTTTACACTTTTTATGTTTTTTACTTTTTTTTTAAATCCCATGAAGGGAGAACTGCTACTTTTTTTAAAAAATTTTTTTACACTTAGTAATGTATTAGCATTTTCAAATATGCTTAAACATTCAAAAAGCAAACAAAGAGTCCAGCTCACCCACTCGTCAATAGAAGGAAGCACATGGACCCGTGGTGAACCACCCACGTATATATACATAGAAAAAGGAAGGGCGAAAGTCACCCTGGGGACCTAGGTCCCCCAGGACTGTTTGTAAAAAAGCCAGTGATAGGGCGCTGTGCTGTCCGATCATGCTGTGTCAGCTGAACGATTATAATTTTTTTTAAAAATAAAAAGGAAAAAAAGGTCCACCTTTCCAAAAATCAAAGTTTTGGCTTTTAATCTTGGCATAAAAAAACTTTATTTTTTTGGAAGCGGGACCTTTTCTTCCTTTTTAATCTAAAACTTTTATTCTGTGTCAGTTGACAAGGCGTGATCAGGAAAGCACAGTCTCCCTGACCCTTTTGGGCCTTTTTTACACGACAGCCCCGGGGGCTACTCTAGGTCCCAGGGTGACTGTCACCCATTCCCCGTGTTTGTCGGGCCCCTGGGCGTTGATCACCCGACAGAGCAGGGGAAACCCTTTGATTGTGTGCGGTGACGCCCTCCCCCTCCCCGGGCTCGCAGGGGCCTCTGTGTCAGGGTTGGTGTGTACAGCCGCAAACTCCGAGCGCAGCGACTCAAAAGACGGTGGGTGGTCGTTAAGGAGTTAAAAGGACTCTTATCCCCCCTCTCACCAGTCACCCCTGGTCAGTGTCGTATCCTGCTGTACAGCCCCAGGGACCCCATTGTGTGGGGGAGGGGTACAGGAACTTTTCTTCATGTTCTCCCCCAGTTACTGATCTCCTTCCCCGTGCAGTCTCTGCTGACCCTGGGGGGGATACAGGAACTTTTCTTCCTGTTATCACTATTTTGCCAGTCACCCCTTGTTACCGTCATCCCCCCCCCCCCCCCCCCCCCCCCCCGGGACGTCTCCAAATGAACCCATTGGGGGATGCAGGAACTTTTCATCAAAATTTTCCGCCCTCTCCCCAATCTCTCCTGTTCCTGTCAGCTCCTGTATGTTCCATGAAACCCCATGGGGGATACATGAACTTGACTTCATGCTATGGTCCCTCTTACCAATCACCCCCTGTTACATCCTCTCCCTATGTACAGCCCCCAGTGTTGGAGGGGAGGGAGGAGCTGTTCTTCACGTTATCACCCTTTTACCAATCACCCCCTGTTCCTGTCCTGTCCCCCTGTACAGCCCCCGGGGTTGGTGGGGGGAGGGGGGGGTACAGCAACTTCACATTTATCTATCAACTCTGTGATATTAATCAGTATTGTGTGGTTTATTTTTTTTACATTTTAGAATTCGGGTTTTATTTTCCAAAAGCGTGAGCCCTGGCAGTGAAAGGGTTAAGGGATTTTCTGTCTTTTGTTTAAGTTTTCCTCCGCTTGCTGTCAGTGAGTGGAAACTGACTTGCCATATATGATGGGTCAGCACCGTCTTTTAAAAGAGGGAGGGGGGGGGGGGGGGGGGGGAAAGGGGTTAGGCGGACGTGATGAAGCATTTTTTTCACCTCGAGTCAAAGAAGCATGGATCCACCCCCCGGGGGGGGCCCAAACCCGTCTTTAAAATGTTTAAGGAGCCGAAAAAAAGCAAAACGAACAGCGAGACTGTTGCGCATAGCGACCAATCAGAGCCCAGCTTTAATTTTTTAACCAGTTCCTGACCAGGCCCCCTCCTCCTCTCCGTCCTTTCGGACCGGGCAGATTTTCCTCGGTGCACGCAGGTTTGAAGGCTTCAATGCTTGCTCGCTCTCCCTTGTTCTCCTAGTTACATTGATACATTGAGCTTTCTTTTAATGTCATTTCTATAATGAATTTTTTGTTTCAATAATAATCTGAGGGAAACCAGTAAAAGAAAAAAAAAAAAACAACCAAAGTTTTTTTTTTTACAGAATTTTTTTTTTTATTTACATATTGCTTTTAACAGCTAAAATGGCTCAAAATAAGTATTTTTGTAAGGGTGATAAAATGTTTTAGGGTCGTTGGAGGGTAGGGCTGAAAGTTGCCGTTTGGGGTATTTATTTTTAAGAAAATCTCGTTTTTATTTTACATATACCTCCCCCCACCCCCAATTAGGTCAGGTAAATGCTTTTGGAGAGCATTTTATGTAACCTTTATATATCTTCTTTCTTTTTTCCCCTGTAGCTGATATATTAGTCCCAGTTACAGGAGATATACACCCCCTGTAGTCACTGCAGAGCTGCTCTGGTCTGATGAGACCCAGCAGCTTACACAGTTACAAAGCCTCAGCAGACACATGACTGTTGGCACCAGGGAGCCGGGAGGCTTCCTACTTATGTAGGTGTTCAGCGCTCATAGAGAGCTGTATACACAGCGATCGGGAAGGCAGGGACGGTCATAACCTCTCACCGCCTCTACAGTGGAGAGCCCGACTAACACTAACGGGCAGTTCTCCACTCCCGCACAATTAAAGGGCTTGTCTTACTACAGACATTAATGGCCTATCGGTAGGATATGCTACTAATGTCTGATAGGTGCGGGTGCCACCTCTAGAACCCACACCTTTCTCCTAAGTAAGCCCTGAAAACTCTCCGTTCTGAACAGTGAGGTGATCGGGACTCTCCCATAGACATGAATGGGAGTTAAGTTTACAACTGAGCATTGCTGCTCAAAACTCTCATTCATGTCTACGGGGAAGTGCCAATCACCTCTCCATTCAGAACGGAGAGGTTTCGGGGCTCGCTCAGGAGATAGGTCCGGACCCCACCTCTGAGACTCAGACCTAACGGACATTAATGATTTATCCTAGCGATAGGCCACCAATGTCTAAAGTGGGACAACCCCCTTAACGTACAGCAGCGCACTCTGCACAGACTCTAGAACATCCTTACAGAGTTGGATATCAACTACCTAGACGTTTATGGTCAACGGGCAGGCGGCATTAAAGCTGGGCCCTGGTTGGTCGCTATGGGCCCTGGTTGGTCGTTATGCGTCCCGGTTGGTCGTTATGCGTCCCGGTTGGTCGCTATGGGCCCCGGTTGGTCACTATGGGCAACAGGGAAAGTCTTAATGATCGACAGTCTTGATAAATGAGGCCCAGGCTGTCTTTGTAACCCATAGCAACCAATGGGAGCTCAGCTTTAATTTCCTAAGAAGGTCTTTAGAAATGAAAGCTGAGCTCTGATTGGTTGCTGTGGACAACGCAGACCGTCTTACTACTAGCCCATTCTAATATATGAGGCCTGGTGTCTGTGAGTTACTTGCAGATGTCTTTGTCCAGCTGTGGCAGGAGGACTCCTCTAAGTGTCACAGTGTCTTGTCGTCTTCCTGGACTAGGTATCTCGTCCTCAACCATGAAATCGGCCTCCAACAGACTCCCCTCCCCGAAGAGCCTGGTGGCGTCTCCCGGCCAAATCCTGGCGCAGTTCCCCAAGCAATACCAACAGTCGCCAAAGCACCAGATCCATCAGATCTCCCAGCAGGCGCCGCCTCTGGCGCAGCCGTCGCCCTTATCCCACCCTGCGCCCTCCCCACAGCAGCAGATGCCCCCCGGGATCAAACCCACCATCCAGATCAAGCAGGAGTCTGGTGAGTACTTGTTCATCGTGTCCTATCACCAGTGTGTGAGAAACTAAGACTCTCCTCTAGATCTCAAACCCACTTTCCTTCCCCCCAGTATTATAATGAAAGCCTTGGGCTTCACACGGTTCATTTGGAGGTTTTTTCAGCGTCCAAATCGGCGTCAAAACCTTCAATCGGCCTCAATGCAGCAGTTTTCAGACGAGGATTTGACAGGATTATGGTGAATGAGCTTTTTGAGACGTGCGGTTTTCGCCATGTATTTATATAATATACTCAGATCATATTAAAAATTGTATTAAATCAATTTTATATATATATATATATATATAATATATATATATTATATAATATATAATATAATATATATATATATATATATATATATAAAAATGTATGTATATGGGTGTGTGTTTGAATATATACACTATAGTGTATACTTTATACTGTATATAGTACTTTATATACATATAAGCACATGTATATATAAAATATTTTATATACTATAAAGCAGGGCTATGGAGTCGGCGTCGGTGCCTGTTTTGCAGGAGTCGGAGTCGTCATAAAAGGGACCGACTCCGACTCCCAAAATATATAATAAGTTGGTCCAGTTAGTTTGATGCAAAGAGCAAGAGGAATTGGGTCCGGCCAGTGCTGCTGCTCCCATATCTTCAGCCTCATCACATGAGGAGTGTAATTGATGACATGGAGCAGGCAAAGCGCTGCCCCAGGGGAAAGATTCTGCTCCCAGGGCAAACAGATTTCAGCAACATTTTTCACCTGCTTTCAAAGAAGTAGAAGATCAACCATTCATCAATACTGACTGTGGCTGAGGCAATTCCTTTACACCCTGACATTGTTAGAGATGTTGTCCCTGTGGTCACCGCTTTGCCTCCAATGTTAGTGTAGAGAGGCCCGTTCTCTAGCCTGGAAATAAATGAGATCAGATGTGAGGTCATGTATGCAGGATCTGATGTAGGCAATACTATTCTCAGAACAAATTCAGAGACTCCACAAATGTTCCTGCAGTGTTTTGCATATTTACAATTTTTTTTGTGTTCTAAAGTCATATCCAATAAATATATTTTACACTGACAAGCAAAAGGGTAACAGTGTTTTGAATTTGTGACTTTCAGGCTCCATATCTCTCCATCCACTACAGCTTTGTACATGAGGCTACTGTAATTTTATACACAGTCATCTTACCTATCTTATACATAAATGGGACTTGCAAGTATTTAGCATCTGCTTATTTCTGCAGATTTTTTCCTGTAACTGCATTGTTACTGTTTTGCTCCTAAAAATCAAAATGTTAATTTTTATTATTTTGTTAGTATTTGGGAAATCCACCTTTTGGTTTTCAATACTGCCTGAATCCTTCTGGGCTCTGGATCAGATTCAAGCATATCTTGACCAAAATCTGATCCCAGGTCTCTTCTGCACGTTCCCAATGTTGGTGCAGACTGGACTTGGATACAAATACAGCTTTTTCTTCAACTCTACCCACAAGTGTTCAAAAGAGCAAAACATTGTTACCCTTTTACTTGTCAGTGTCTGTTCTACCTAAATAGCTTGATTATTGTATCATAAGGTGATAAACAGCCCGATGTTACCATTTTACTACATTAACGTTATCACTTAAACATGCGCCGTGTATGAGGGAGTCGGAGGTTTGGGGATTTGAGGAGTCTCGGGGCTTTGGCATGCCGAATCCACAGCCCTGCTATAAAGTGTATATACACTATAATATATACACACACACTACACTATATAATACACTATATATACTATAGTGCATGTGTATATACGGTATATTATAGTGTATTTATATATAAAGTACTATACGTAGTATGAAGTGTATATATACTATAAAGTTTATATACACTATAGTGTATAATATTTATAAATATCTGTTTGTGTGTATGTGTGTATATATATATATATATATATATATATATATAATAAAAACACAATTTATGTAATGCCCTTTTTAATATGATCTGCGGATATTCTATAAAACCACAGTGAACAAACGCACGTCTCAAAAAGCTCATTAACACCATAACAATATATAATAGAATATAAAATTTATTTAATACGATCAGAGTA
The DNA here is from genome assembly GCA_025379985.1 of Phyllomedusa bahiana. Lineage (NCBI taxonomy): Eukaryota > Metazoa > Chordata > Amphibia > Anura > Hylidae > Phyllomedusa > Phyllomedusa bahiana. The sequence continues at coordinate 60,599 of JAODAL010009741.1, read as the reverse complement.
TAATATAAAATAAAACTGCGCCCAAAACAGCGCTGAAATCTGCGCCTCATTTTTGGACAAGGTTTTGGAGCTTTCCATTGATTCCTATGGGGATTTTCAGCATTGAAAATACTTCAAGGATTGACACAACGCTTCTTTTTGGCGCCCAAAGAAGTGCGGAAACCGCGCGACAAAACTGCATTGTGGGAACTATGACGCTGTTTTCCATAGGAAACAATGAAAATGCACTAGGGCATTTTGAAGGCTTTATGGGTGCAGAAAACGTGCCAAAACGGTGTCGAAAACAGCATCCAAATCAGCCATGTGAACATACACTTAGGTATATATTGTACATAGCTAGACTTGCTCTCAGCTGAGAAGTGGATACAATTTTATCCAGTCCAGACAATGCTCTGTGAGCTAAACAGCCCGGACTTCAGACTAATACATTGTACATAACTAGTCCTGCTCTCAGCTGAGCAGTAGATACAGTTGTATCCAGTCTAGACAATGCTCTGCGAGCTAAACAACCCGGAATCCAGACAGATAAGCTGCACTGATACACAGCAGCAAACTAAAAACATGAAAAGAAGAAAGTGCTGTGCTGAAAGTATTGTCTTGATACAATTGTAACAAACTCTCAGCTGTGAGTAGTTTTGGGTGTTTACAGCTGTAAGTACATCTCGGCATCAGCACAGACGCTGGCAGGAAATTTGAATGTCAGGATAAAAACCACGTGAAAAAAAAAATTCCTAAAAAACACGCGCCTCAAAAACTCGCCTGAGCTGCAAAACATGGGCCGGTTTTAGACGAGTATTTGAAGCTGATTTGGATGATGAGCCGTGTGAATTTACCCTTATAACCCAGTTCACGTGCAGAACCAGTAGCCTGACGACCTTTACTACTGCCGATCTGCTGAGCGGTGTCTGATATCACCGCTCACTAGTACTTGGGAATGAATATATATTCATTCCCAAGTACTAGTGAGCGGTGATATCAGACCCCGCTTAGCAGATCGGCAGTAGTAAAGGTCGTGTGTATATATAATCTTATTAGGGGACAGTGGCAACTTTTCCCTTCGGCAGCCGGTCGTCCCTCTCTGTTTGAATGCGACATGTCATACGTGTTCAGAAACCGCCTCCATCACCATTTAGTACATAGATGGAGAGGAGGGGGATGCAGCTGCAGTTTCTTATTAGGTTGAACTGCATAAGAGGAACGTATAACTGGCTGACGTCGCACTAGTAAGAGCCCATCCATGTGTCCCGCATTGTTGATTTTTCTCTACATTTCTCATTAGGTGTCAAAATTATCACACAACAAGTTCAGCCCAGTAAGATCCTCCCCAAACCGGTGTCTGCGTCCTTGCCAAACAGCAGCAATGCCCCCATCATGGTGGTCAGCAGCAACGGGGCGATAATGACGACCAAACTGGTCACCACTCCCGGCGGTAAGTGTCAACTTAATCAACTGGTTTGGTCTAGATGTTTTCTGTGTACATACATGACTTATCCTGTACTATTATCCTCCAGAGATGCGCTCACTATTCTGCTGGTGCAGTCACTGTGTACATACATTACTTATCCTGTACTGATCCTGAGTTACATCCTGTATTATACTCCAGAGCTGCACTCACTATTCTGCTGGTGCAGTCACTGTGTCAATACATTACTTATCCTGTACTGATCCAGAGTTACATCCTGTATTATCCTGCAGAGCTGCGCTCACTATTCTGCTGGTGCAGTCACTGTAAAACACATTACTTATCCTGTAGATCCTGAGTTACATCCCGTATTATCCTCCAGAGCTGCACTCACTATTCTGCTGGTGCAGTAACTGTGTACATACATTACTTATCCTGTACTGATCCTGAGTTACATCCTGTATTATAATCCAGAGCTGCACTCACTATTCTGCTGGTGCGGTCACTGTGTACATACATTACTTCTCCTGTACTGATCCTGAGTTACATCCTGTATTATCCCCGGAGTGCACTCATTTTTTCCTGGTGCGTCCTGTACATACTTACTTATCCTGTACTAATCCGAGTTACCCCTTTTTTCCCCCAGAGCAGCACTCACATTTGCTGGTGCAGTCACTGTACATAATTTACTTTCCTGTACGACCCTTTAGTTACACCCTGTATTATCATCCAGACTGAAATCATTTTTTGTGGTGCAGTCATGTAATATATTATTATCCTGTATGATCCGATTACATCCTGTTTTATACCCCAGGCTGCACTCCATTTCTGGGGGCAGTACTTTTCATACATTATTATCCTGTATGAATTACTTCCTGTAATTTCCCCCGGGCTGGTCCTGTTGAGCCACTCAGAGGAATTCCTAATTCCCCGGTTTTCCTCCCCTTCTATCTACAGGCACACAGGCGACCTACACCCCCCGCTGTCAGTCAGCATCGGGGTCGGATGGCGGGCCACTCCGGGGGGCCCCTATGTGAAGACCCCAGTGGAAGTATTTCACGGGTGTGAAAGTAGGGCCACACGGGGGGGAAAGATCATCAGCAGCAAAACATGTTCTGGTGAGCGGGGGGGCGGGGGGCTATAAAGGAGCGGGAAAAAGTTTCCCAGTTTCCATAATTAAGTTAAAATCGTTGTATAATGAAACATTCTGCCCCTTTGTTCTTTATTTCAGGCCTCAAAATCTCTCTTGTGTCATGAATTTGGGAAAACCCCCAAAAAAACTATCAAGCGAAGTTTGTTAAATTTATCAAGAAAATACTTTCAGCACAGATTTTCTCCTACCATTTTGTTAGTTTGCAACTGTGTATGGGTGCGGTTATCAGTCTGGACCCAGGGGTTGACTCACAGAGATTGTCTAGAGGGGATGCAATTGTACCCATTCTTAGCTGGACAGGACTGCTGTTTTACATTAATTCAAAGTCCGGTGTTTAGCTCCCCAGGATTGTGTAAAATTTGTACCCTTCTTAGTGAGAGCGGATAGTGTGTAAAATGTATCGCCCAAAGTCCAGGCTGTTTAGCTCCCAAGGTTGTTAGACAGATCCAATTGTAATAAAACCTTTCAGGTATGAAAATTTTTGTTTGTAACCAATTTTTAGCCTTGGATGTTGTGAGATTTTTCCCTTTTCTTTGGCAGCAAGAGAATCTCGAGAAAGGAAATTGATTAAAAAAATGTCCCTGTGATAAGTTGCACCCAGCTTGGGTTTGGCTGTGTTGTTTGCCTATCAGGAGGAGGGAAGCTGGGTGATGTGTTGTTTGATCGTCAGGGGCGGGGGAAAAGTGGGTGACTGTGTTGATTGATCATCAGGGGCGGGGAAAGTGGGTGGGACTGTTTTGTTGACCTATCGGGAGGCTGGGAAAGCTGGGTGACTTTTTTTTTTGATTGACCTATAAAGGAGGTTTTGGTTACCACCCATTTTCCAAGAAAGAAAAAGTAGGGGGGGGGTTTAGAGGGGGAAATTTTTTTACGTTTTTTTTCCCAAAATTTTTCTTTTCCCCTTCTTTTCGGTCGGGAAACTTTTGAGGCGTCGGGGATCATTGTCTTAAAAGGTGTGGGGCCCGCTGGCCCCAGGCACTTAGTGGAAAATTAAAAGGGGCCCAATAAAACCAGTGAGCCCTTTATGGGTGTCTGTGATGTGGCAGGGGCCAGACCCTTTTTTAGGGCTCCACTTTTTTGTAATAGGATAACGGGGGAGTCGGGGGGTGAAGGGGGGCGGGATGTCGGGAGAGTAAGGGGGCGCAGACCTGACGACTGCGGGGTCCTGCCAAATGTATGTCACCGTCCTCTGGGTGCTGCCTACCTGCCCTGTGCCGGGCTTTTGGGATTACGCATCACGCAGCGCTTGATAATGAAAAATTAGTGGACTGACACGCTGGCTGTTATGGCGGGGGCCCTCCCAGGCTGGCAGCACTGTTAGGAGGAGGGGGGTCCCCAGGCTGGCAGCACTGTGTATGGCAGGGGGCCTCCCGGCTGGCAGATGTGTTTGGCAGGAGGGGGCCTCCCGGTGGCAGCACTGGGGTTGGCAGGGGGGGGGTTCCCGGTGGCGCACTGTGTAGGCAGGGGGGGTTCCCGGCTGGCAGCATGGTTTGGGGGGGGGGCCTCCCAGGCTGGCAGCATGTGTAGGCAGGGGGGGAAACCAGGCTGGCAGACTTTATGGAGGGGGGGATCCCCGGTGGCCGCATGGTACAAGGGGGCCTCCCGGTGGGAGCATGTGACGGGCCCCGGAGGGGGCCCCCCCGGGGCGCAAGTGTATGGGCGGGGGGGCCTCCCCGGCGGCAGCACTGGTAGGCAGGGGGGGCCCCAGGTGGCGCACTGTGTTGGCGAGGGGCCCCCCGGCTGGCGCATGTGTATGGCAGGAGGGGGCCTCCAGGGTGGCAGCACTGTTATGGCGGGGGCCTCCCCGGTGGCGCACTGTTTTATGGGAGGGGGGCCCCCAGGCTGGAGCAATGTGTATGGCAGGAGGGGGCACCCCAGGCTGGCAGCATGTGTATTGGAGGAGGGGGTCTCCCCGGGTGGCAGCACTGTGTATGGAGGGAGGGGGGATCCCAGGCTGGCGGACTGGTATGGCCCGGAGGGGCCCCCAGGCTGGCGCATGTGTATGGCAAGGGGTCTCCCAGGCGGCAAAACTGTGTATGGCAGATGAGGCCTCCCAGGTGGCCACTGTGTATGGGAGGGGCCCCCCAGGCGGCGCATGTGTTGGCAGGAGGGGGGGATCCCCGGCTGGCAGCACTGTGTATGGCAGGGGGGGCATCCCCGGCTGGCGCCTGGTATGGCGGAGGGGCCCCCAGGGTGGGGCATGTGTAAAGGCAGGAGGGGGGGCCTCCCCGGGTGGCACAATGTGATGGCGGAGGGACCCCCCAGGTGGCACACTGTGTTGGAGGAGGGGTTCCCCAGGCTGGCAGCATGGTATGGCAGGAGGGGGTCCCCGGCTGGGCCTGTGTATGGAGGGGGGGGCCTCCCAGGCTGGCAGCACTGTGTTGGCAGGGGGGGGTTCCCGGGGTGGCAGACTGTGTATGGCAGGAGGGGGGCCCTCCCAGGCTGGCGATGTGTAGGCAGGGGGGGGTTCCCAGGTGGGAGCACTGTGTATGGCGGGGGGGGGCCCCCAGGCTGGCGCAATTTTTATGGCAGGGGGGGGCATCCCAGGCTGGCAGCAGTGTATGGGGGGGCCCCCAGGCTGGCAGCAAGTGTATGGCAGATGAGGCCTCCCGGTGGCGCACTGTGTTTTGGCGAGGGGCTCCCCGGGTGGCAGCACTGTGTACGGCAGGAGGGGGCATCCCAGGCGGGGGCACTGTGTATGGCAGGAGGGGGCATCCCCGGTGGCAGCATGTGTATGGGAGGAGGGGGTCTCCAGGTGGAGCATGTTTTTATGGCAGGGGGGGTTTCCCCCGGGTGGCAGCATTGTATGGCAGGGGGGTCTCCCGGCGGCACACTGTGTATGGAGGAGGGGGTCCCCAGGGTGGCAGCACTGGTTTGGCAGGGGGGACCTCCCCGGCTGGCAGACTGTGTAAAGGGGGAGGGACCTCCCAGGCTGGCGCACTGTGTATGGAGGAGGGGGCCTCCCCGGCTGGCGCATGTGTATGGCAGGAGGGGGCCCCGGGTGGCAGACTGTTAGGCAGGAGGGGGGTTCCCAGGCTGGCAGCCTGTGTATGGCAGGGGGGGCATCCCGGCTGGCAGCACGTGTATGGGGAGGGGGGGCCTCCCGGCTGGCAGCACTGTTTTGGAGGAGGGGGCCTCCCAGGCTGGCAGCACTGTGTATGGCAGGAGGGGTCTCCCAGGCGGGGAGCATGTGTATGGGAGGAGGGGGGCCCCCCCAGGCTGGCAGCACTGTGTATGGAGGAGGGGGCCTCCCAGGGGGGCAAACCTGTGTAAGGGGGGGGGGGGGCCTCCCCAGGTGGCAGCACTGTGTAGGCAGGAGGGGGCCCCCCGGTGGCAGCACTGTGTTGGCAGGAGGGGGGCCCCCCGGCTGGCAGCATGTGTATGGCAGGAGGGGGGTCCCCAGGCGGGGACTGTGTATGGCAGGGAGGGGTCCCAGGGTGGCAGCATGGTATTTTGGCAGGAGGGGCCTCCCCGGGGCGCCCGTGTTGGCAGGAGGGGGCCCCCCCCAGGCTGGCAGCACTGTGTAGGGAGGAGGGGCACCCCCCCAGGCCAACTGTGTACGGCAGGGGGGGGGCCCCCCAGGCTGGCAGCACTGTGTATGGGAGGAGGGAACCCCCCGGCGGCAGCCTTGTGTCGGCGGAGGGGGTCCCAGGTGGGAGCACGTGTATGGCAGGAGGGGGTCCCCGGCTGGCGCACTTTTTAGGCAGGAGGGGGGTCCCCAGGCTGGCAGCACTGTGTTGGGGAGGAGGGGGGGGCCCCCCAGGCTGGGAGCACGTGTTGGCGAGGGGCCTCCCAGTGGCAGCACGTGTAGGCAGGAGGGGGCCCCCAGGTGGGAGCATGTGTTGGCAGGAGGGGGCTCCCAGGCTGGCACACTGTGTAGGCGGAGGGGGCCTCCCAGGCTGGGAGGGCCGTGTATGGAGGAGGGGGTCTCCCCCCGGCTGGGAGCCCGTGTATGGCGGGGGGGGGATCCCAGGTGGCAGCACGTGTATGGCAGGAGGGGCCCCCCCAGGTGGAAACTGTGTATGGGAGGAGGGGCCTCCAGGTGGCAGCATGTGTACGGGAGGAGGGGCCCCCCAGGCTGGCAGCATGTGTAGGCAGGAGGGGCCCCCCCCAGGGGCAGACTGTGTATGGAGGGGGGGGGTCTCCCCGGCTGGCAGCATGTTACGGAGGGGGGCCTCCCCCGGCTGGAGCACTGTGGAGGGAGGGGGGGGTCCCAGGCGGCAGCATGTGTATGGCAGGGGGGCTCCCAGGGTGGCAGCCTTTTGTATGGCGGAGGGGCCCCCCAGGCTGGCAGCATGTGTATGGAGGAGGGGCCCCCCAGGCTGGAGCACTGTGTATGGGGAGGGGGGCCCCCAGGTGGGAGACTGTGTTGGAGGAGGGGTCTCCCAGCTGGGAGCACGTGTTGGAGGAGGGGGCCCCCAGGTGGGAGCACTGGTATGGCAGGGGGGCCTCCCAGGCTTTGGGAGCATGTGTACGGAGGGGGGGGCCCTCCCAGGCTGGCGGCACTGTGTAGGCAGGAGGGGCCCCCCAGGCTGGCAGCACTTGTATGCAGATGGGCCTCCCCGGCTGGCAAACACTGGTATGGCGAGGGGCATCCCAGGGTGGCAGCATGTGTTGGGAGGAGGGGGGGGGGGCCCCAGGCTTGGAGCACTGGTTGGCAGGAGGGGGGGTCTCCCCGGCTGGCAGATGTGTATGGCAGATGAGGCCTCCCGGGTGGGGAGCACTGTGTTATGGAGGAGGGGGGGGGTTTCCCCGGGTGGCAGCCTGTGTATGGAGGAGGGGGCATCCCAGGCGGGAGACTGTGTATGGCGGAGGGGGCCTCCAGGTGGCGCACGTGTATGGAGGAGGGGGTCCCCGGTGGGAGCATGTGTTTGGCAGGGGGGGGGCCCCCAGGTGGGGGAGCCCCTTTTATGGCAGGAGAGGGGGCTCCCCAGGTGGGAGCATGTGTATGGGAGAGGGGTCTCCCGGTGGCAGCACTTTTTATGGCAGGAAAGGGGGCCCCCCCGGTGGCAGAGTGTATGGAGGAGGGGGGATCCCAGGCTGGCAGCACTGTGTATGGCAGGGGGGGGCACCCCCGGCTGGCAGCACTGTGTATGGAGGAAAGGGGGCCCCCAGGGTGGCAGATGTGTATGGCAGGAAGGGGTCTCCCCAGGCTGGGAGCCTGTTATGGCAGGAGGGGTTCCCCGGCTGGCAGCACGTGTAGGCAGGAGGGGGGGTCCCCGGCTGGCGCACTTTTTTATGGGAGGAGGGGGCACCCAGGTGGCGCACTGTGTACGGAGGAGGGGGGTCCCCGGGTGGCAGCACTGTGTACGGCAGGGGGGGGGGCCCCCCGGCTGGCAGCATGTGTATGGGGGAGGGGGGCCTCCCGGCTGGCAGCATGTGTATGGCGGAGGGGGGCCTCCCAGGCTGGCAGCACTGTGTTGGGGAGGGGGGGCTCCCAGGTGGGAGCCTGTGTATGGCAGGAGGGGGCATCCCCGGTGGCAGCATGTGTAGGCGGAGGGGCACCCCAGGGGCAGAAGTGATGGCAGGAGGGGGTTTTCCCCGGAGGCAGCATGTGTATGGGGGGTAGGGGTCTCCCAGGCGGCAGCCCCTGTTGGATGGCGGAGGGGGTCTCCCCGGGGTGGGCCTGTGTTTTGGAGGGGGGGGGGCATCCCAGGCTGGGAGCAATGTTAAAGGCAGGAGGGGGCATCCCCGGCTGGCAGCACGTGTATGGAAGGGGGGCCTCCCAGGTGGCAGACTGTGTATGGCAGGGGGGGGCACCCAGGCGGCAGCACTGTTACGGCAGGAGGGGGTTTTTCCCGGCTGGCAGCACTGGTAGGGGGGGGGGGCCTCCCCGGCTGGCGCACTGTGTAGGCAGGAGGGGCCCCCCAGGGGCAGCACTGGTATGGCAGGAGGGGGGGCCCCCCAGGCTGGCCGCATGTGTATTTGGGAGGGCATCCAGGTGGAGCATGTGGGGCGGAGGGGGGATCCCAGGCTGGGAGTGTGTATGGAGGAGGGGCCCCAGGTGGGGCATGGGTTGGCAGGAGGGGGCCTCCCAGGGTGGCAGCACTGTGTTGGAGGAGGGGTTCCCAGGCTGGCACATGTGTATGGCGGAGGGGGGGTCCCAGGCGGCACATGTGTATGGGGGAGGGGGCTCCCCGGCTGGCAGCACTGTGTAGGCAGGAGGGGGCCTCCCAGGCTGGCAGAAATGTGTAGGCAGGAGGGGGGGCCTCCCCCGGCGGCGCACTGTGTATGGCAGGAGGGGCCTCCCACTCTGGCGGCCCCGTGCGCGGGGGGGGGGGGGGCGGGGGGGGGGGGGGTCTCCCAAATTGGCGGCCCTTTCCGGGGGGGGGGGGGGGTCTCCCATCTGGCGGCCCTGTGCGCGGGGGCCCCCACTCTGGCACACTGTGTATGGGAGGAGGGGGGGCTCCCCGTCTGGCGGGCCCCGTGGCGGGGGTCTCCCACCGGGGCCCTGTGCCCCGGGGGGGGGGGGGGGCTCCCCACTTGGCGCCTGTGTATGGCAGGAGGGGGGTTCCCAGTTGGGGCCCTGTGGGGGGGACCCCCCACTTGGCGGCCTGTGCGGGGGGACCTCCCACTCTGGCGGGGCCCGTGCGCGGGGGGTGGGGGGTTTTTCCCCCATCTGGCGGCCCTGTGCGCGGGGGGGGGGGGTTCCCCCCACTTGGCGGCCCGTGCGGGGGGGTTCCCCACTCGGGGGCCCCTGCCCCGGGGGGGGGGGGGGGGGGGTCTCCCAGTCTGGCGGCCCTGTGCGCGGGGGGGGGGTCTCCCACTCTGGCGGCCTGTGCGCGGGGGGGGGGGGGGTTCTCCACTTGGCGGGCCCGTGCCCCGGAGGGGGGGGCTCCCAGTCTGGCGGCCTTGTGCGGGGGAGGGGGCCTTTCACACTCCCGGCGGACCTGTGCGGGCAGGAGGGGGCCTCCCACTCTGGGGGCCCTGTTGGCAGGGGGGGGGGGGGGGGGTCTCCCACTCTGGCGGCCCTGTGCGCAGCGGGGAAGGGACCGTTTTGTACTGGGAAACCCTAAACTGTATTCCCCTCTCAGACATTTATGGCATAAGGACAGCATATGACATAAATGTTTGACAAATTTGGGTCCCAGAGGGGCGCCCGTACCTATTTCAGGAATCCCTTTTTTTATGGGAGCACACTCTTATGGCTCTACTTGGAACTCCCATTGAAATGAATGGAAAGAGCTGCGCATGCGCAGCCACCTCTGTTTTGTGCAGCTGCAGCACGAACAAGCTTGGGGGTTGGGGATCTCAAGATAAGTGCCGGTCAGGCTTCTGGGCCCCGCACTTACCAACCATTTATAGCACATCCTGTTGATCCGTCATAGATGGGTGCAGTGGGAATACCCCTCTAATGGGGTCTGTTGGGTCAGGTTGACCTCTCACATGACGCAGGTCACCTCTCTGAGGAAAGCTGTGGTGTAAGTGGGTGCGATCTCTCTGTTATCAGCCATTGCAGACTGGGGAGAGGCGCATTATAGGGTTCAGGGATAGGACATGTAGATGCCCCCCCCCCACGCCACATGATCACTGCTCGGTCCAGTATCTCTAGTGCTGAGACCTCCGTATGTGTGACTGATCTTCCTATGACAGCCGCTCCTCTTATAACGCTGTGATACCGTAATAAGATTGATTATTTTAGAGCACCCTTAGTTCCAGGGTGATGAACATACGAGGGCAGTTACATACATAACATAGGTCAAACAAGTACAAGGCGACGAAAAATGCAACTGGTAAAAAGGAAAGAAAAACCCTGCCCGGGGGCTTACAATTAAAGGGGAAGGGGGAAGAGACCGGAGGGAGGGGCGGACATTTTCGTGGGGTGGAGAGTGCAACCGGTTATTTTGGGTTAAGGCTCCTGAAGAAGGGTTTTTTGGGTTCTTTTGAAAGCGGGAAAAGGGGGGAGAGTCTAAAGTTTTTGGGCAGTGTTCCGAGGGGGGGGTTAAGGGGGAGAAGTCGGGGGAAGGGTTATGTGAGGAGTGAAAGAGGAGAGCAGGGGAAAGGCCTTGTGGGGCGGAATGGGGTGGGGGGGGGTATTTGGAAATGGGGGCAGAGTAAAAGGGGGGGAGATCATGGAGAGCCTTGTAGGTCGGGGGATAGTAACTTAAACTGGTTTTCTGGGCAAAGGGGTTTGAGGGTGTACAGATCAGCAGAGGGGAAAAGGGGGATCAGATGGGCAGCAGATTGAGGATGGTTTGGAGGAGGGCAAAAAAGGGCTTTGGGCTAATTTAGGTTTAAAAGTTAAAGGGATTGTCTCACTACAGGGTTGGCTTTTTATGTTAAAAGATCTTGTAAAAAAAATCACTTTGCAATATGTGCCTTTTAACCGTGCCCTACCTATTCCCAGATATCCCCTTTTGTATGGGCTGCATCACCAGTCGCTATGCTACAGACCTGTTTGATCCCCCTGATAGGCTGCCAGCACTGGTTGCTATAGCACAGACCTGTTCAATCTCCCGATAGGCCCCCAGCAGGGGGTTTCTATAGTACAGACCTGTTTTTTAACTATCCTAAAGGCGCCGCACTGGTTGCTATAGCTCAGACTGTTTTTTTTATTTTAAGCCCTTTTTTTAAATTTAGGTGCCCCACTGGCATAGCTACAGACCTTTTTTGATCCACCCGATAGGCTACACATGGTTTCTAAGTACGACCTGTTTGATTTTCCTGAAGGCTGACCCGGTTTCTTAGCTAAGACCTTTTGACATCCTATAGGCTGACAGATTTTGGGTTTTATAGTACAACCCCGGTTTCTACTGCAGCTGTGGAAAAACCTAGGGGGAAGCCAGTAAACCCGCCCCCGAAAATTTAAATGAAACCCAAAAAAACAGGACTGAAGTAATGAATAAAGTAGTGAACAAACCCCCCCAAGGAATATTCTTTTAGGGGGAGGAGGGGGAAGGGCTTGGATGTGGGGGTTTGAAGGACAAGAGGGGTCGATGGGTTATTCCAAACATGTACGATCTTAGTCTCCTCCCCCTTTTTCAAATGGGTTTTTTGGTTTTTAATGTCTCACTAACTTTTCTCCCTCCCTTTAAAGGAACAACCACAAAGATCACCCCCAAAACCCCCAATAAACTTTCAAAACCCAATTCCTGGGGCAAAAAAACAACCGGAAAAAGGTAAAACCCAATCCAGGGGACCCCGGGGAAGAACGGGGTGAGACCGGGTTTGAAGGGGGTAAGTGTTTCCCAATTTGGGGCCCAGGGTGTTTGTTTCCAGAAAGTTTTTTGGGGGTGTTTTTTCAAAAAAAAACTTTTTTTTGGGACCCAAAAAAGGGGAACCCAAAAAACGTATCAAAACAATGTGCATGTGATTTAAAAATTTTTTTTTCTTATTAAAACCGCATCCCCCTTTAAAGACGGTGGATCCCCGTTTGCGCATTTATTTCGTCTTTTTGATGTTTTTTTTGGGATCCGTTTTAAAAAAATTCCATAAATTCTACCTGCTTTTCCCAAAATTGAAAAGTTTTTTTTGTTGGCTACATTTTTAAATGTCATGTTGTTCAAAAGGGTGAAAAAAAGCCTTTCAGGCCATGCCAAAACCCGGCTCCAACCCGGGAAAATCATTACCGCCACCCACCCCCCCCTTTACCAAAATAAATTTCCCAACACCCCAAAGGGTATCGTTTTCAGCTTTTGCACCGGCAAGGGAAATCACCCACAAAAAATTTTGTTTAGGGGCAGCGGGGGAAAAACCCAGGTAGGAAACCGGGCCCACCCTGTTTTTCTGGTGCTTTCATTTTTACATACAATCCTAAACCCTTGAGTTTACTTTCCTGTTTTTATCCCCCAGATTTTCCGCACTCACTTTTCCCTGCTTTGCAGCCCACTGTGTACTTTACTTTATTTATCCTTTTACTGACCTGAGTTACATCCTGTATTAAACCCAGAGCTGCACTCACTATTCTGCTGGTGCGGGTCACTGTACATACTTTTCTTATCATGTACTGATCCTGAGTTACATCCTGTATTATACTCCAGAGCTGCACTCACTATTCTGCTGGTGCAGTCACTGTGTACATACATTACTTATCCTGTACTGATCCTGAGTTACATCCTGTATTATACTCCAGAGCTGCACTTACTATTCTGCTGGTGCAGTCACTGTACATACATTACTTATCCTTTACTGACCCTGAATCACATTGAGTGCAGCTCCAGAGTATAATACAATGGGGGAGTCACTTTTCTATATAGGTATATAGTTTGTGAGGCCGAAAAAGACAGACGTCCATCCAGTTTAGCCTATAGTGTTGATCCAGAGGAAGGTAAAAACCCCCATGAGATTGAAGCCAATTGTCCTCCTTTTAGGGAAAAAATTCCTTCCCAACTCCATTTTGGCTTCAGAATAAATCCCTGGATCAACGACCCCTCTCCAGAATCCTGGTCACTATAACTTTTTTCTAATATTACATCTAGAAATGTATCCAGACCCTTCCAGAATCCCGGTCACTAAAACTTGTTATATTATTACAACAGAAATGTATCCAGCCCCTTCTCCGAATCCTGGTCACTATAACTGTTCTATTATTACATCTAGAAATGTATCCAGACCCTTCTCCAAATCCTGGTCACTATAACTTGTTCTATTATTACATCTAGAAATGTATCCAGACCCTTCTCCAGGATCCCGGTCACTATAACTTGTTATATTATTACATCTAGAAATGTATCCGGACCCTTTTTGAACTGAGTTAGTGAGTTTAGTATGACAAGTTCCTCTTACAGTAAAGAATCCCTTTCTATGTTTATGTAGAAACTTTCGTTCCTCAAGACGTAGAGGATGCCCCCTTATTCTAGATACAGCCCTGGGTATAAATAAATATTGGGAGAGATCTCTATATTGACCTTTGATGTATTTAAACATATTTATTATGTCCCCCCAAAGCCGGCTTTTCTCTAAACTAAATAACCCTAATCTTTCTGGGTACTGTAGTCCACCCAGTCCTTTTATTATTTTTGTTGCCTGCCTTTGTACCTCTTCAAGCTCTACAATGTCTTTCCTGTGCACTGGTGCCCAAAACTGTACACAATATTCCATGTGTGGTCTAACCAGTGACTTGTATAATGGGAGAATAATGTTCCCATCATGTGCATCTATCCCGCTTTTTATAGACCCCATAATCCTATTTGCCTTGGCAGCTACTGACTGACATTAGCTGCTACAGTTAAGTTTACTGTCTACCAGGATTCCCAAGTCCGTCTCCAGTCACTTTTACCCAGCATTTTTCCGTTTAACATGTAATCATGGAATGGATTTTTCCTCCCCATGTGCATAACCTTGCATTTATCGGTGTTAAACCTCATCTGCCATTTCCCTGCCCAGGCCTCCAACTTATCCAGATCCCTTTACTATAAATAAAAAAATATTATATAGTGTGTTTATATTAAGCTCTGTGAAGTAATCATATTAAAAGATTGAAATTATAATTAGCAATCAATGTATAAGATCATATATGCATATATTAAACAGAAATGGCCCATATATTGACCCCTGTGGAACGCCACTAGTAACTGTAACCCTTCCAATACTTACCCCTATGGTCCCTACTAGTAACAGTGGCCACTTCAAGACTGACCCCTGTGGTACCCGACTAGTAGCAGTGACCCCCTACGTTATTGACCCTTGTGGTCCCCACTAGTAACAGCAATCCAGTCTGAGTATGTACCGTTAATCACCACCATTTGTTTTCTATCAGTGAGCCAGTTGCTTACCCACTTGCACACAATTTCCCCCAGTCCAAGCATTCACATTTTATTTACCAACCTTTTATGTGGCACCGTATCAAAAGCTTTAGAAAAATCTAGATATATGACATCCAGTGCCTCACCCCGATCCAGTCTAGCACTGACTTCCTCATAGAAGCTGATGAGATTAGTCTGACAGGACCGATCCTTCATGAACCCGTGCTGGAACGGCGTTATACATTTATTGTCAGTGAGATAGTCCAGGATAGCATCTCTGAGAAAACCTTCAAACATTTTACTCACAACAGAGGTTAAACTTATGTAAACCTGATTGGTGTTTAAAGGAGAATTTTCGGTTTAATTGGGGGTTTCGTGGATGAAAAAAATATGGCTGCTGCCTGCTCCGAACAGCGCCCCACCCGTGCATGGACTGTAGTTGGTATATGGAGCGCTTCTTCAGTAAAGTGAATAGAGCTGAACTGTAATACCATATTTACTATTCTGCCATGGGCAAACGTAAACTATATCAGTTCTCTATCTATAAAGCACTAAAATGTAACTTTTATTATGTATAACACTTAACCTCTATACACACTATTTAAAAACCTGATTTCTAACCTCTCAATTTATCCCTTTCTACTACTGAAGGAATAACTCCTTTTCTATGATCAAGTCTCTATTAAGAGGAGAACCTTATATATACAGTAATTTACTAGCTCCAGTAAGGGATCCCCAGCATCCTACTTGGGCAGTCATCCCTAATCTAATGAACATAAAACACATAAGGCCCCTTTGTGACACCCTCTGCAGCAGGTGGCACTTGTAGACAGGGGTTAGAGGTCCGGACCTCTAACCCCTGATGAAGCCAGTTTAGCTGGTGAAACATGTTGGGGAGGTCAGGCATGACATTTTAAATTGTGATTTCTCACCTCTGCCTACAAGTGCCACCCGCTGCAGAGGGGTCACAAGGGGGCCTTATTTGTTTTGTGTCCATCAGATTAGGGATGACTGCCCAAGTAGGATGCTGGGGATCCCTTCCTGGAGCTAGTAAATTACTGTAAAATAAGGTTTTCATGTTAATAGAGACTTGATCATAGAAAAGGAGCTATTCCTTCAGTAGTAGGTAGGGATAAATTGAGAGGTTAGAAATCAGGTTTTTAACCCTTTAAGGACCCAGACAGTTTTGGCCTTACTGACACAGCCGTATTTTTGAAATCTGACATGTGCCACTTTATGTGAGAATAACTTTTTTTTTTACACTTTCACCTATCCATGTGATTCAGAGATTGTTTTCTCGTGACGCATTGTGCTTTAAGTTAGTAAGACATTTTGATCCATGCAATCCTTGCTTGTTTGTGAAAAATATCAAATTTCATGTAAATTTGGAAATATTTGGGCATTTTGAAAGTACCAAAATTTCTGTGTGCAAGACAGATAATTATTCACCACAAAATAGTTTTATAACTACATCTACCATATGTCTACTATAGGTTTGGCATCAATTTTTAATTTTTTTTTTTAATTTTTTTTTTACAACATTAGGGATTTAGAAATTAAGTAGTAATTTTTCACATTTTCAAGAAAATTTGCAATATACATTATTTAGGGACCACTCCAGTTCTGACGTGGGGTTTGAGGGCCTGCATGTTAGATACCCCCATAAATGACACCTTCTAAAAACTAACACCCCTTGAAGTATTTACAACACTATTTAGGAAGTTTTGTTAACCCTTTAGGTATTTCACAGAAATTAAAGGGAAAGGGGAGGTAAAAATTAAAAATTTCACTTTTTTTGCAGATTTTCAATATTTATCCTTTTCACTGAAAACGGAAAAATTGACCAGGAAAATGCAAAGTAATATCAATTCCCGCAGGTCTGCCTTTTTTAGAGATACCCCCATAGGGGCCCCTAGTGCATATTTGGGCTCACCCTTAACCCCCAAAATAGGGACAACCTACGGGATTTGGGGGTCTCATTTTCAATACAAATTTTTTTTTTTAGGGGCCATTTCAGTTTGAGGACACCTTAAGGGCAAAAACTTAAAAAAACCCCCCCTAAAAAGCCCCCAATTGGAAACACACCCCTTTAAAGTATATATACAGTTGAAAGGAGATAAGACCCCACAGGTGGTTTTTCACATTTTTTTTTTAGCATTAGGTGTGAAAAATTAAAAAAAAAATTATTTTTCCAAAAATCTGCAATTTTAGCTTAAAATGTTTCAATTTAATGAATCCTGAAAAAAAGAACCCCAAAACTTTTTACCCGTTCTTCCAAGTTCGGCAATACCTACATGTGGTGTAAACTGCTTTTTGGGCCCCCTGGCGGGGGCGTACAAGGGAGGGAGGCTTTTTGGCTTTTGGAACGCAATTTGGTGGGGCCATGTAAAACTTTTGCAAAGCCCCTAAATAGGGGCGGGGGAACAGGTGAAACCTTCCAGAAGTCCCCCATTTGGATTCGAACCCCTCGGGGGACCCCTTCTAGGGGGTACGGCATTTTGGATGCACAGGGTTCCATAGTTTTTTTTTTTAGCTTTGGGGCCATGAAAAGGGGGGGGAAAAAACGCAGTTCGGTCATTGTTTTTTTGGTTTAAATTTTTACAGCGTCGCCGTGCAGTTAAATGACGGAAATAATTTTATTTGGAGGGGGTACAGTTACATTGATAAGATTTTAATATTTTTTTTCTATTTTATTACTTTTACACAATAGAAAAAAAATTGGTTTTTAGTTGTCCTATCGACAGCCAAAAACTTTTTTTTTTCTGTGTGTGCAAAAGCTGTGAGGCTTGTTTTTTGCGGATGTTGAAGTTTTTATTAGTACCATATGGGGGCATATACACATGTTCACTTTTTTTTAAGGTTTTTTTTGAGACGTTTTGAACAAAAAACAGCAGTCTTGGTAGTGTTTTTTTTTTTTTTATTTTTTTAGCGGTCACTTAGGGATATATGACAGCTACATTACTCACAGTTGATACGATTAAGCGATACCAAATTTTTATTTTTTTTTTTTTTGTTTTAACTGCTTTTTTTCAACCAGGGAAAAAACGTTTTCGCATCGCCATAGTCCAGAGTCGTACTTTTTAATTTTTCCGTGTTTTTGGAGCTGTATAGGGGGTTTTTTTTTTGCGGGATGAGTTTAAAATTTTTTATTAGTATCATTTTGGGGGGACAAGGCTTTTTTATCGCTTTTAAATCCATTTTTTAAGGCAGAGTGAAGAAAAAACGCAATCCTAGGTGTTTTTTTTAAAATTTTTAAAAGCACTCCCGTGCAGAAACCCTATAATTAGCTTTACCTTTTGGGGGGATACATTATGGTGATACCCTATTTAAAATTTTTTTTTATGTTGAAGGGACTTTTTAAAAAAAAAAAAAAGTTTTTTAGTTTTAAAACAAAATTTATGCACGCTGTCTTTTTGAAGCCCTAAAATTTTTATTTTTTCCTATGCAGAGCTGTTAAGGACTTTTTTTTTTTTGGGATGAAAAGACTTTAATTTTTTACAACTTGGCGTTTTTAGGAGTTTTTTTACCTTTTTTATTCCATTTTATTTGCGCGGTATGAACAAAAAAATTTAATTTATTTTTTTTTTACGCCGTTCACGTACGGGTTTAATTACAGAAGTTTATGGGCAGGTCGTTACGCACGGGGGCAATACCAAATTGGGTAATTTTTTTTTTATTTTTTGAAATTTTTTGGGGGGAATTGGCTTTGTAAAGGGAAAAGGCTGGTACAGTTTTTTATTTTATTTTTCGTGTTTGGTTTTACATGTTTTTCACTTTTTTTTTTTTACTTTACTTGTCCCCACAGGGGGTTTGAATGAGAGACTTCAATCCCTCATTCAATAGGGGAAACATGCATACTTTTTCTAACTTTTCCTATGTAAATGTCAGTCACGATGCCGGGACTGCCCACAGGGCACGGCCGGCATCGTAAAGTCACAACAACCCGGGAAAGGGATTTCTCTGCCTCTGGCTGTCTGCAAGGGCAGGCCGCACGGGCGGGCGAACTCCTCCTGCGTCCCCTTAGTTTTTGCACCTTTTGCGCGATAAATTAAGGGGTTTAAAAACCCCCCCACCCCCCACCCCGGAGCGATCCGGGGTCGGTGCCGACGCTGCGGGATGTCAGCTGTAATATACAGCTGACACCCCGCGCCGACCGCACGAACTCTGCTTTAGAGTTCGCACGATCCTCAGGACGTATCCATACGTCCAGGTGCGTTAACCCCCAAACGACCTGGACGTATGGATACGTCTAAGGTCGTTAAGGGGTAAATCGTGTGTATAGAGGTTAAGTGTTATACATAATAAAAGTTACGTTTTAGTGTTTTATAGATAGAGACGTGATAGCGTTTGTTTGCCTATGGCAAAATAGGAAATTTAGTGATCAGAAGTCACTCTCTGTTCTCTTGCGAGGTTCCCATTGTTTTGGAGACTATTTGAGCTGCAATACCAGACACGATCCTCGGACAGGTGTGGCACTGGTGTGGAAAGCTGCCATGTTTTTATCATCCTTGACTTCCTCTTTAGGTTTTGGATCACCGTTATGTGTTTTCTTTCCCTTAGGTCCTTATAAAACCAAAGCCGGTCACATTTCAGGCCACAGTCATGAGTGAGCAGACCCGGCAACTGGTCACTGAAACCCTGCAGCAGGCCTCGCGGGTGGTGGAGACCACGAGCGCCACCATCCAAGAAGTCAAAGAAGACACCGAGAGCAGCTCCTCGTCTACAGAGTCCTCCCAGAGCTCCCAAGGTGCCGATGTCTACATGTCAAGTTAAGCCAAGAAACAAACCAAACCTTATACACACAACCCCCCATCCTCCCCTAAATCTCTCTGTACAGTAATGGGGCTGGTATGGCGGTGAGGGAGGCAGCTGTGCTCCACTGTAGTCTGGAGACCTGGGTAACCCGAAACAAGGTGGTTGCTGTGGGTTCTCAGCATGGCAGCACGATGGCATAGACTGGTTGAGAGCCTGCTTGCTAGGGACACAGTGCTTGACAGATAAAGTTCTTTTACGATGTTCACCGTATGGGATAAAAGATGGTAGATTTTAATCGGGCTTTTATGGACCTTCCGATACCAATTATTTGTAACTTTTTGGCAAAAGGAGGGCGTTTAGAACTTTTTTTGACTATTTTTGACTATTATAAAACTTTTTTTGGGGGTATTTTTCTTTATGTGACCATTTAGTCCTCCCTGGGGACTCGACCATGCGATTGCTTGCCGTTTATATGGCCATATGTAGGCATTTCGTTCATCACCTATTGACAGGGTGTAATAGCAGCACTAACATGGCAGCTACAAAGGCCCGCATTAGACCTCTCGCTGCCACCCTGTGGTCGTGTCGGGAAGGGGTGGCGATTGGGGGCTGAAATGGACCGTGGTCTTGCATTCTATTTTAGACGCCACTGTCAATTTTAGGCGTCTAATAAGTACCGGGAGTGGAGAGGTCTCAGATCCCAGCAGCTGGTGGTGGTGGCAGCTGGATGTATCTGACGAACACCTACTGTGTATAGGGAAGGCTCAGCAAGTTAGCCTGCGCCATACCCCCTTAATGCACTTTGGATGTAGAAGTATGTCCATTTACATGAAGGGGTTAATTCTTGGGTTAGTTTCCTGTTTCTAAAAATCTAATAGGGGCAACTAGTTAGTAGTTTGTCACCAAACCCTCCTTAAAGGGATATTTCACTATAGAGTTTGATGGAATACGCCATCAAAGTCTGATAGGTGCAGACCCCCCTCTGGGCCCCGCACCAATCTCAAGAATGGGCCTCTGAAGGTGTCAGAAACGCTTGTACATGACTCTCCATTCTGTTCTATGGGAGTTCGGAGTTCAACTGAACACAGCGCTCCCTCTACTGGGAACTCCCATAGAACAGAATGGAGAACACAGCGCTCCCCTGTACTGGGAACTCCCATAGAACAGAATGGAGAACACAGCGCTCCCCTTTACTGGGAACTCCCATAGAACAGAATGGAGAGAACACAGCGCTCCCCTGTACTGGGAACTCCCATAGAACAGAATGGAGAGAACACAGCGCTCCCCTGCACTGGGAACTCCCATAGAACAGAATGGAGAACACCGCGCTCCCCTGTACAGGGGACTCCCATAGAACAGAATGGAGAACACAGCGCTCCCTTGTACTTGGAACTCCCATACAACAGAATGGAGAGAACACAGCGCTCCCCTGTACCAGGAACTCCCATAGAACAGAATGGAGAACACAGCGCTCCCCTGTACGGGGAACTCGCATAGAACAGAATGGAGAACACAGCGCTCCCCTGTACCAGGAACTCCATAGAAACAGAATGGATGGAACACAGCGCTCCCCGTACTGGGAACTCCCATAGAACAGAATGGAGAACAGAGCGCTCCCCTGTACTTGGAACTCCCATAGAACAGAATGGAGAGAACACAGCGCTCCCCTGTACTAGGAACTACCATAGAACAGAATGGAGAACACAGCACTCCCCTGTACTGGGGACTCCCATAGAACAGAATGGAGAACACAGTGCTCCTCTGTACTGGGAACTCCCATAGAACAGAATGGAGAGAACACAGCGCTCCCCTGTACTAGGAACTACCATAGAACAGAATGCAGAGAACACAGCGCTCCCCTGTACTGGGAACTCCCATAGAACACAATGGAGAGAACACAGCGCTCCCCTGTACGGTGATCTCCCATAGAAGAAATTGGAGAACACAGCCCTCCCCTGTACTTGGAACTCCCATAGACAGAATGGAGAACCCAGCACTCCCCTGTACTGGGAACTCCCATAGAACAGAATGGAGAACACAGCGCTCCCCTGTACTTGAGAACTCCCATAGACAGAATGGAGAACACAGCGCTCCCCTGTACTGGGAAACTCCCATAGAGGAGAATGGAGAGAACACAGCGCTCCCCTGTACTGGGAACTCCATAGAACAGAATGGAGAGAACACAAGCGCTCCCCTGTACTGGGAACTCCCATAGAACAGAATGGAGAGAACACAGCGCTCCCCTGTACTGGAACTCCCATAGAAACGAATAGAGAGAACACAGCGCTCCCCTGTACTGGGAACTCCCATAGAACAGAATGGAGAGAACACAGGCGCTCCCCTGTACCGGAACTCCCATAGAACAGAATGGAGAACACAGCGCTCCCCTGTACTGGGAACTCCCATAGAACAGAATGGAGAGAACACAGCGCTGCTGTACTGGGAACTCCCATAGAACAGAATGGAGAACACAGCACTCCCCTGTACTGGGAACTCCCATAGAACAGAATGGAGAACACAGCGCTCCCTGTATTGGGAACTCCCATAGAACAGAATGGAGAACACAGCGCTCCCCTGTACTGGGAACTCCCATAGAACAGAATGGAGAACACAGTGCTCCCCTGTACTGGGAACTCCCATAGAACAGAATGGAGAACACAGCGCTCCCCTGTACCGGGAACTCCCATAGATCAGAATGGAGAACACAGTGCTCCCCTGTACTGGGAACTCCCATAGAACAGAATGGAGAACACAGCGCTCCCCTGTACTGGGAACTCCCATAGATCAGAATGGAGAACACAGCGCTCCCCTGTACTGGGAACTCCCATAGAACAGAATGGAGAACACAGCGCTCCCCTGTACTGGGAACTCCCATAGAAGAGAATGGAGAAAACAGCGCTCCCCTGTACTGGGAACTCCCATAGAAGAGAATGGAGAAAACAGCGCTCCCTTCTACTGGGAACTCCCATAGAAGAGAATGGAGAAAACAGCGCTCCCTTCTACTGGGAACTCCCATAGAAGAGAATGGAGAACACAGCGCTCCCCTGTACTGGGAACTCCCATAGAAGAGAATGGAGAACACAGCGCTCCCCTGTACTGGGAACTCCCATAGAACAGAATGGAGAATGCAGCGCTCCCCTGTACTGGGAACTCTATTCTGAGACTACACTTTTGTGGGAGTGTTCCTGAGATAGGTGCGGGTCCATACTCTAGGCCCTTGCCTATCTGACTTCAATGGTATAACCTAGTGATATGCCATGAAACCCTATAGTGTTAACACCCGTATACAATCAGGAGTCGCCATGACTCCCAATAACAGAGCATGTTTTCTCTGGGGACCCCCCTTCTGCTGATGCTGACCCCCTTTATCATACCAACGTCAGGGCTGCAGTCCTTGCTATGCGATGAGTTGGTGTTGGACTGCGCAGGTGCTGATAGGCTTTCACAGTCCTTTCGTTTTCTTGGCTCCTTCAGATTCCCAGCCGGTGGTCCACGTCATCGCATCCCGGGGGCAAGACTGGTCGGAACATGAAATAGCCATGGACACCACCCCCACGATCATCTACCAAGACATTGCGGGAGAGTCCCAGTCTGCAACGTCCACCATCAAGGCCCTGATGGAGCTGCAGCAGACCAGCGGTGAGTACAGACAGCTGCTAGGAAACCTGATGATATACATCCAATATAATATGTGTTACAGTGTATACTCCAGTCACATCCAGAGCTGCATTCAGAATTCCGCAGGCTACTGTTTGCAGTCAGTCAGTGCCATGATTTCTTATACTGTTACTTTTCTGCTGCCTCCTACTGCTTTAGTTTCTGTGACATAACCTTTTAGTAGCTTTGAGTTCAGCAATGTCCTCAATTTATTGGGGGGGGTCTCAGTATCTTTGGACCACTCTTATAAATGTTATACCTTATGTCTAGGTTAGAAATTAGAGGACCACCCCAGATGTTTGGTCGGGGCCCCCCCCCCCCCCTTAGTTCTTTAGGAATCTCTTCTAGGTGCACTGTAACATCGGTACCTTTGCTTCCCTGCAGCTGCACACAGGACTTCTGGCTGCTGCAACAGTCTCTGACCTGCTCTCTGATTGGCTGATAGACGCTGCGCTTTTGATGCACACAGGAAGTCTCTCTATGTATCCCAATGAGACTGACTTTGAACCTCCCAGAGGAGCGTAAAGAGTCACGGTGGGGGGTCACACAGTCATACTGTGTGTTTCAGCAGCTCAGAGTGCAGGTCACATGACTTAGTGGCAGCAGTGAGAAATCCTGTATTCAGCTGCAGGTAAGCAAAATGGCTGAGGCTGTTGTCCACCTGGAAGCAATTTCTGGTGAACTAAAGGGGAAAAAAGTTGTGATGCTTTAATCTCTATAGTACTGCAGCAATGTGGTGTGATCCAAATGAGTAACCCCAGCACTAGGGGCCCAGCAATTTGGAAGAAAAACCGTTAAAGGGGTGTGATCCGTTTTGCCGTCCAATAAACTCAAATAACTTTGCGCTGGAACCATAGGTCACCCCAAAGCAGCGAGGCTCAAGCACAAGAATGTTGCACCATAGTGGGGCATGTACTCCATTCTGCCACAAGTGTTCCTCTGATTATAGATGGGCACTCCATTCAGGTCCGTCAGGACCCGGGGACCCGGTAGGAGAACATTTGGATCACCACACACCGGGCAGACGGCGCCAAATGGAAGAAGGAGGAATAAAAACTGCCCGAAAGAAACAAAATTGCCAACAGTAGGAAGGATGAGCTTGTGCAGGGCCCTACTGGGGTGGCTTGTATTAGACCCTTCCCCTAAGTGGCTTCACATCCAGCTTCAAGATTGCATTACTTGGTCACACTGTGGGTGGTTCTACAGCTTCAAGTTCCCAATCTCTGTTCAGGCTGTGGGCAGATCTACAGTTTCAGGCTCCCACTTCCTGTTCAGGCTGTGGGTGGTTCTGCAGCTTCAGGCTTCCACTCTCTCTGTTCAGGCTGTGGGCGGTTCTACGGCTTCAGGCTCCCACTCTATTCGGGCTGTAGGTGGTTCTGCAGCTTCAGGCTCCCACTTCCTGGTCGAACTGTGGCTGCTTCTGCAGCTTTAGGCTCCCACTTCCTGTGAAGGCTGTGGCTGCTTCTGCAGCTTCAGGTTCCCACTTCCTGGTCGGGCTGTGGCTGCTTCTGCAGCTTCAGGTTCCCACTTCCTGGTCGGGCTGTGGCTGCTTCTGCAGCTTCAGGCTCCCACTTCCTGTGAAGGCTGTGGCTGCTTCTGCAGCTTCAGGCTCCCACTTCCTGTGAAGGCTGTTGCTGCTTTTGCAGCTTCAGGCTCCCACTTCCTGTTCAGGCTGTGGGTGCTTCTACAGCACTGACTGACATTTTAGCTCTGCTGGCTTCTATTCCTAGCTGTGCCCGTTAACAGGACATTGGTGGTGGAGAGGTTTTGACAAAAAAGTGACTCCTCCAACGCAGGCTGCCCGGGTATTAATGTGAACTAGCCAAGCTGTATTTGTCATACCAGAAAGCTCCTTTGAGGGGGCATGCGGGAATATTTACAATGATTACTAATACATTATATAGGTGCAGAGAAAATAAGTCAGCATATTTTTATATAAAATTGGACAGCTAAGTGAGGAAAAAAGACTTGCATTGTGCCAAACTGAGCGCTGTGGTTTCTCCACATTCACTCTGTTTCTCTGTGTTTACGTACAAAGATAACCATATCGCTCAGCAGCTATGTGCTCTATAGACTAGACAGGACGGCACAAGGCTACTGAGCTCTTCCAACTCAGTAACAAGAGCAGAGGCTGAAAACTGAGCTCCTGTCCTGCTGACCAGAAATAGCAGGGAGTGTTTGGACCACTACTGCTAGCCCAAAGAGGTGGTCGGTAACCTAGGAAACCATCTGTAAACAAGCAGGATAGGCAAGCTGTATCCTTGAAATTAAGAAAACTAAGAGCAGCAATGTATTTAGGAATAGTGTTTCATTTGCATAAAACACAGGCAAAGGTAACTAAATTAGATGGGAAAACTCCTTTAACTCCTAAATGACCACCGACTGACTATAGGCAGCTGGTGGTGTGTGTCTTCTTTCTGCAGAGACGTCGCTGCAGAAAATGGAGTTCCTAGTGCAGCTCTGTTCCTAGATCCGTCTCTGTAAGTGCTGGGAAGAAGAGGAAACCTCCAATCCCTGGTGCTTAACCCTCTGATTTCTGCGGTTTGTGACCGCAGCATAATCAAAGAGCTTTCCCCTGCTCTGTCGGGTGATCGGGACTCCCGATGACCTGTCAGAGCCTGGGGAATGGCTGCACAGTCAGCCGTGGGTACCTAGAGTAGCCCCAGGGCTGTCTGTATAACAAGCCTGCAGTCAGGGCGCACTGTGTGTTACCCTGACTGCTACTTGTATCTAACAGATTGTTATGTATTGGCATATTCATGTATACGAATACATTACCAAGTGTAAAAAAAAAAAAAAAAATTACAATATTTATCCCTTAAGTACAAAGCAAGCTTAGACCTTAAGTGGTAAAAGGGGATGTATCGCTTCATCAGTTTGTCTGTTTCATTGTATTTTCAGTTTCTCAGTTCCTCAAATCCAGGGGCATTTCTTCCCCTCCCAGCTGGGTGTTTCTTAACTGAAGGGGGATGACATCAACCCCCCCCCTTCACTGTATATGCTCGCTCCAGAGTCAGTGTGTTTGTTTGAGATCAGTGGGAGGGGATAGCACATCCCCCCCCCCCCCTCTCTGTCTGAGTCCACATGTCACTGTGTTGTTCCTCTCCCTATGCAGTCTTATTTTGTAAGAGTTGTTTACATACCAAAGCCCTGCATTCAGTCTAGACAGTCTTCTATGAACTCAGAGCCCTGATCTCTTCTCCTCTCACAGCTGGAGGTTTGTTACAGTGGAATCCAATCGTCTATGAACTCATCCAGAGCAGCACAGATCGTTCTCCCTTCTATGTTTACACATAGCGGCACCGAGCACAATTCTGCTGTTTTCTGATTATAGAAGCAGCTGCAGTATTACTGTGGAGCTGCTGGCTGTGCAGAGTGAAAAGTTGCCGGCCCCTTATTCTGATTGAGAGAGCAGGAATGCACGCTCCCGTGAAACATTGAAACCATTTAATGTAACGATACAACCCCTTTAAGGACGAAGCCCCTTTTTTAAAAAAAATCTGACATGTCACTTTATCTGTGAATAACTTTTTGATGGTTTTACCTGTTCATGTGATTTTGAGATTGTTTTCTCATGACACATTTTACTTTGTTAGCAATTAATTTTGGTTGAAACAATCCTCGTTTATTTGTGAAATATATAAAAATTTAGTGAAAATTTGGAAAAGTTTACCATTTTCAAAGTTAAGAAATTTCTGCATGTAAGACAGATGGTCGTACCCCACAAAATAGTGAATAATGAACATCTACCATATGTTTACTTTTTGTTGGCATCATTTGTTAAACATTCTTTTATTTTTTAGGGCATAAGAGTGCTATTAAATTTGGTAACAAAGTTTAACATTTTCAAAAAAATTTGCAACACAGATTTTTTTCACAGACCAGCCCAGTTCCGACGTGGCTTTGAGGGGCCTGTATGTTGGATACCCCCATAAATGACTACATTTAAGAAACTGCACCCCCTCGAGGTGTCGAAAGCAACACCTTTTTGTTAACCCTTTAGGTGTTTTTCACAGAAATTAAAGCACAGAGGTGAAATTTAAAAATGTCACTTTTTTTTTTTCAGATTTACAATTTTTATCCATTGTTATTGGTACACATTAAATGGCAACAGCAACGTGCAACTCAATATCGATTCCCCTGATTCTGCTGTTTATGTGGCCCTAGTTCGCTATTTGGCTCAATCAGAAGCCTCAGAATAGGAGGTGCACCTACCGGACTCTGGGGTCTCATTTTCATTACGATTTTATTTAGGCACCATTTCAGTTTTGCGGATGCGCTAAGGGTCTAAAATTTAATAAACTCCCCTAAAAAGAACCTATATTGGAAACTATACCCCTTTAGGAATGTATCCAGGAGTGCAGTGAGTATATCGTTCCCCGCAGCGGTTAGACACTTTTTTTTTTAGTGTTAGGCTCTGAAAATAACAAATTAATTTTTTTTTCCAATAATCTGCAATAAATTTTTCATTTTTACAAGGAATCCTGGAAAAAAAGCCCTCCAAAATTGGTTACGCAATTTCTTCCAAGTTCGGCGATACTCTATATATGGGTGTAAACTGCTGTTTGGGCGAATGTCAGGGCATATAAGGGAGGGAGCGCTATTTGTCTTTTGGAAGGCAGATTTTGGTGGGGGACATGTTGCATTTGCAAAGCCCCCAAAATAACATAATAGGGAAACCTTCAAAAAGTCACCCCATCTTGGATTTAACACCTCTCATGGATCTCAAATTGGTGTGTATTGTGCATTTTGAAACAACTTTGAGATTCTCGGTTCACATATTTTGATCAAAAGATGTTTAAGCTGCCCACGACTTTCAACGTGATCCCAAATAGGGCAGTCCTATACTATCTTTTACCTCTCAATAGAGCCTCCAGGCCTCTCACTGGGTCCACCGACCTCCTTTATCCAGAGAGAAAAAAATAAAAAAAAACAACCTGCAAGCTGCACTTCTTATGACAGCCTGTGAGAGTGAGCAGGTGCAGAAAATCAAAATGGAGGCACCCTTTCCTCCCCATATATTGTGCATTTTGGGCGCACAGGTGTTTCTCAGTTTTTTTAACTTAGGGCTGTGAAAATAAAAAACATCTGTAGTTTCACCGTGGTTTTTCAGGTTTCATTTTTACAGCGTTTGCCGTGCTGTATAAATGACAGGATAACTTTTCCATGCAGTTGGTACAAATATATACATTTTATATAGTTTGTTTTGCTACTTTTTTTAAGGTTTGTAAAGGTTTGTCTATGGAGCTGATTAAGGGCTTGTTTTTTGCGGGATGAGTTGTTTTCACGGGTGCCTTTATGAAGTTCATATGACACTATGATCACTTTTTATCAAGGTTGTTGGGAGACAGAATGAACAAAATACAGCAATCTTGGTGGTGTTTTTATTTTTTAAAGTGGTAACTGTGCGGTATAAATGGCATGCTAGCTTTACTCAGCAGGTCAATACGATTACAGCAATACCCAGTTTGTATATATTTTTTATGTTTTACTGCTTTTGCACGATAAAAACGATTTTATTTACAAAGGAAAACACGTTTTGCATCATCGTAGTCTGAGAGACATCATTTTTTTTTTTTTTTTTTTCTGCGCACAGAGCTGTGTAGGGGCTTGTTTTTTCCGGGTTGAGTTGACATTTTGATTGGTATCATTTTTGGGACACACATGACTTTTTGATTGCTCTTGAATCTGTTTTTGGGAGACAGAATGAAGAAAATAAAGCAATCCTGATATTGTTTTTTTTATTTTTTTTTACGGTATTCACCGTGCAATACATGGGACAAGTTAGTTTTACTCTACTGGAAGATAAGATTGTGGCAATACCCAATTAAATAAAAAAACCAACATGTTTCTATTGGGTAAAACAATATTAATGTATTGCTCTCTTCTGAAAGCCATAACTTTTGCATTTTTCAGTATACAGCGGTGTGTAAGGTCTTTTTATTTGCAGGACAAACCGGCGTTTTCATTGGTACCACTTTGGCATTTATATGACTTTTTGATCGCTCTTTGTTCCATTCTTTGTGAGTGGGATAAGCAAAAAATTTCATTTCTTACATTTTTTTTATTTTTCTTTATTTCTTACACCGTTCAGTGTATGGGTAAAATAAAATGACAGATATATAGGTCAGGTTGTTACGCACGTGGCCAGGGCTGTGGAGTCTGCAAGCCAAAGCCCCGACTCAGACTCCTCAATTTCCCAAACCTCCGACTCTTGACTCCCTCATACACGGCGCATGTTTAGTTGAGAACTTTACTGTAGTAAAATGGTAACATCAGGCTTTTTATCACCTTATGATACAATAATCAAGCTATTTAGGTACAACAGACACAAGCAAAAGGGTAACAATGTTTTGATTTTTTGAACACTTGTGGGTAAAGGTGAAGAAAAAGCTGTATTTGTATCCAAGTCCAGTCTGCACCAACATCGGGAATGTGTAGAAGAGATCCGGGATCAGGATTTGGTCAAGATATGCTTGAATCTGATCCAGAGCCCAGAAGGATTCAGGCAGAGCTGAAAACCAAAAGGTGGATTTCCCAAATACTAACAAAATAATAGAAATTAACATTTTGATTTTTAGGAGCAAAACAGTAACAATGCAGTTACAGGAAAGAATCTGCAGAACTAAGCAGATGCTAAATACTTGCAAGTCACATTTATGTATAAGATGTAAGATGACTGTATATAAAATTACAGTAGCCTCATGTACAAAGCTGTAGTGGATAGTGAGAGATATGGATCCTGAAAGTCACAAATTCAAAACATTGTTACCCTTTTGCTTGTCAATGTAAAATATATTTATTGGATATGACTTTAGAACACAAACAAATTGTAAATATGCAAAACACTGCAGGAACATTTGTGGAGTCCCTGAATTTGTTCTGTGAAATAGTATCGCCCCCATCAGATCTTGCATACATGACCTCACGTCTGATCTCATTATTTCCAGGCTAGAGAACGGCCTCTCTACACTAACTTGGGTTGGGGGGCAAAGCGGTGACCACAGGGGCAACATCTCTAACAATGTCAGGGTATAAAGGAATTGCCTCAGCCACAGTCAGTTTTGATGAATGGTTGATCTTCTACTTCTTTGAAAACAGGTGAAACTTTTTGCTTAAATCTGTTTGCCATGGGAGCAGGATCTTTCCCCCTGGGGCAGCGCTTTGCCTGCTCCATGTCATCAATTACACTCCTCATGTGATGAGGCCGAAGATATGGGAGCAGCAGCACTGGCCGCACCCAACTCCTCTTGCTCTTTGCTCTGCATCGAACTAACTGGACCAACTTATTATATATTTTGTGAGTTGGTCCATTTTATGACTCCGACTCCACAGCCCTGCATGTGGCGATACCAAGTGTCTGGACTTTCTTTTTTTTTTTTTTTTTTAGATTTTTTTGGGGTGATTGGTGTTTGTAATGTGTAAAGGCAGTGTGCGTGTTTTACTGTAGTTTGATTTTTTCTTTTTTAAACCCTTTCAATTTTTTTTTGGACTTATTTTTTTCACTTGTCCCTCTATGGGGCTTTACACTAATGGTCCCTGGTATAACACAGGTGTAACATATTGCAGAAAGTATATCCTGCAATGTATTACACCTGTCAATCATCCTATCAGACCCCGCCTCCGGGCACAGCCTGACAGGATGACCTCACAGACAACCCGGAGGTGATGGTCTGACCCCCGGATGACTCTGGAAGAGATGGCCGCCTTCCTGGTCAGATGAAAGCAGACCTAAAACATCAAAAGGGTGGCATGGCTATATGTGTGCCCTCCTCCAAGCAACTCTCTGGAGGGGCTTAAAGGGGTATTCTGTAGATACACAGGGCTTGTGTGTGAAAACTGTCTAGCAGTAAGATTGTCTTTGGTTGCCATAGATACAGAGCTCAGCTTTCTTTCTATTTGTGCTCTGAAATGAAAGCTGAGCTATGATTGGTTGCTTTGGGCTCTGATTGGTCGCCATGAGCCCTGGTTGCTATGGGCTCTGATTGGTTGCTATAGCTCTGGTTGCTATGGGCTCTTGGTTGCTATAAGCTCTGATTGCTATGGGCTCTGATTGGTCGCTATGGGCAACACTGACGTCTTAGGCTCTGTTCACGGTGTATTTGCAGGCGTAATTACGCCCGCAATTACGCGTGGGGCGGGAGGGGGGACTGCGCATGGGGGCCGCACTTCGCGGCCATAGCAATCTGCTAGCGGCGCGATACGCCTTTGAAAGTGACATGTATTTATCTCCTGCCGTATTCGCCGAGCAGGAGTGAGACGTAATCCATAGTCTCATGAGAACTGTGAATTACCGTAATGAATGGCCGTTTTCGGCCCCTAATTGGCGCACTTCGGCGCGTAATTACGGACGAAATACGGCCATTTTAAGGCGCGTGTGAAACATGCCTTTACTGTTAGGTTTCATACATATGGCGTAGTTTGAGTTTACATATGAATTACTGCAGATTTTTCTTTTTCAGTTTTGTTATTTTTTACACCATTTACATTTCACACTAAATAACCCATTAGATTAATTCTACAGGTCAATATGGTTGTGTGAATGCCTAATATGTGTAGGTTTTTGTGATTTTTTTTCTATTTAATATAGGTACAATAATTTCTTATGAATCTTTTTTATGTATATTTGTAGCTTTTTTTTTTTTTTTTAATACCATGAAGGGATAACTATTTTAAATTTTTTTTTTATACACATAAAGTACTAGTATACACGACTATGCTAATACATCACTGTGTCAGACACAGGCAGCAGTCAGGGTAAGGGGCTGTCCACACGGCGTCTTGCCTCTGTATGAACATCCGCTTTTTAGATGCGTCTCTGGGACCGACAGGACGGACCTAGAGACGCATCTGACAATTAGCAGTGAGTTTATCACTGCCGGCAACGAGGAACACGCAGCGGCGTTCACAGGAGAGATCTCCGCTGCGTGTCTCCCTCCTGCCAGTCGGCCTCGTCTTGCGGATGTGATCCAAGAATTGCATGTCAATTCTTTGATCGGATCCCCAAGGCGGAGCCGACAGACTCTCATGTGAACGCCGCTGCGTGTTCCTCATAACCTGCAGTGATAAAAAAGGCACTCACACCGCCCTTTTCCCCTTTAGGCTATTTTCACACAATGTAATTGCGGGGCGTACAGTGCGCCCCGCAATTACACCGGGTGTTTGGGAGTCGCGCTCATGGGCGCATACTCCCGCAACACGGGGGACGGGCCCGTAAACTGTCACTACTCGTGGCGCGTAAGCGCCGCGAATAAGTGACATGTCATTATGTCCCTGCACATACAATACGTTCGTATTGTACTCCCGGGGAGAGGAGGCGTAATCCATAGTCCTCTATGAGAGCTGCGGATTACCGTAATGACTGGGGCGCATTTCGCTCGTACTAGAGCGCAGTACGCCGCAGAATGCGCCCCAAAATAAACCGTGTGAACATACCCTTACAAACGGCAATCACCCCAAAAAAGATTAAAAATAAATATTTGGTATCGCCGCATGCGCAACAACCCACCCTATAAATCTGTCATGTTGTTTAACCAGCACCGTGAACACCTCAAAAAAGAAAACTAAAACAATCCCCGAATAGGGATTTTTTATTTTTTTTTCCATCCCCGAAAAGGGATCGAAAACTCATATAAATGCCAATTAAAAAAAGTCCGTTCATCCCGCCAAAAAAAGTGATCGTATCTACCCACAGAGTAAAACTAAAAAGTCGTGTAAACTGAACGGAAAGGAATGATGAAAATAAGAAACACTGCTAGAATTTCGGATTTAAAAGTGATCAGATAGCCTTGTCCCCCCAAAAAAATGATACCAGCCTACAGCAGACACATGGTAGATGCCGGTGCTGAACTATCTGTCTTGCATGCAGAAATTTTTGAACGTTAAAAATGGTGAATTTTCACGATATTGTGATGTTTTTCACAAATTTAACCAGGATTGTAAGGACCACAGTTTATTAGTAACTTAAAGCACAATGTGTCACAAAAAAACAGCCTCTGCATCACATGGATAGCTAAAAGCATTAAAAAGTTATCCTCACATTTCAAAAATGGGACTCTATTAGGGAGGTCAAAACTGGCTGCGGTTAAAGGGGTTGTCTCACTACATTGATTTGTTCTGTTTTCTTGGTTTCATTTTGAATTCCGGGGCGTGTTTACTGGCTTCCACTAGGCTGCAGTAGAAGCCCGGTCCCGTAGCTACAGCAACCAGTGTGGCAGCCATCAGGAGAGATCAAAATGGACTCGTATTAGGAGTCAAAACTGGCTGGCAGGCTTAAGGGGATTGTCCAACTACATGATTTGTTCTGTTTTTTAGTTTATTTTGAATTCCGGGGCGTGTTAGCTGGCTTCACTGGCTGCAGTAGAAGCAGGTCTGTAGCTATATCAACCAGTGCTGGCAGCCTATCAGGAGAGATCAAACAGGTCTGTAGCTATAGCAACCAGCGCTGGCAGCCTATCAGGAGAGATGGAACAGGTCTGTAGCTATAGCAACCAGTGCTGGCAGCCTATCAGGAGAGATTAAACAGGTCTGTAGCGATAGCGACCTGAGGAGCTGGTGCAGCCATACAAGAGGGGATATCTGGGAATAGGTAGGACACTGTTAATGGACACATATTGCAAAGTGACTTGTTTCTGCAAGATCTTTAACATAAAAAGCAGCGATCCCTGTAGTGAGACAACCCCTTTAATGGGCACCTGTGACCTCTCCTGACAGGTCTGCCTTGATAAATCCTTGTGCTCCCTGTAAAATAACAATTCTGCAGCCTCTTCTCCTAAAACTCTGTCCTGCGCTGTTCCTCTGTTATTCCTGTATGACTGAATATGTCAAATGGGCGTTGCCATTCCGAGTTCTCAGAGGGTGTAACACAGCGAATGTCAGCTCTGATTGGGCAATGTCAGGCTGTGCAGGACACGCCCTCAGTTGGTGACACCCATCTAAGGTCACAATACATTTCTCAGAGGAATAACAGAGGAACAGCGCAACAGGATTTATTAAAACAGAGCTGTCCGGAGAGGTCCCAGGGTCTCTTCAAGACAGAATTTTTAGCCTTGATAATTGCCCCCATTCGGTGCACCCTGTGGGTGAGCGGGCACCATGACTGATCAGATTCTATTTTCCTTTTGCTTGGAGCAATGTAGGAGGAACCCAATATTTTCTTAATATTCTACCTCTTCCTCTCCATTCTTGCTGTATCTCCAATAACATAACTGTGTCTGTGGGCTTGGAAACCAAGGCGGCTGTATGCAGCTCTGGATGCGAGTCTAATTCACACCAACCTGTCAGGTAGTATATGCCGCCCTATCTGATAGCAGGATGGGATATAGCTGAGCTCTGTGATATATAGGGTTATATGATAGAGAGAGAAGCTGAGCTCTGTGATATATAGGGTTATATGATAGAGGAGAGAAGCTGAGCTCTGTGATATATAGGGTTATATGATAGAGGAGAGGAGCTGAGCTCTGTGATATATAGGGTTATATGATAGAGGAGAGCAGCTGAGCTCTGTGATATATAGGGTTATATGATAGAGGAGAGGAGCTGAGCCCTGTGAAGTATAGGTTTATATGACAGAAGAGAGAAGCTGAGCTCTGTGATATATAGGGTTATATGGTAGAGGAGCTGGGCTCTGTGATATATAGGGTTATATGATAGAGGAGAGAAGCTGGGGCTCTGTGATATATAGGGTTATATTGATAGAGGAGCTAGTTCTTCTCGTGATATATGGTTATATGATAGAGAAGCTGAGCTCTGTGATATATAGGGTTATTATGATAGAGAAGCTGAGCTCTGTGATATATAGGTTATATGATAAAGAGAGAGCTGAGCTCTGTGATTATAGGGTTATATGATAGAGGAGAGAGCTGAGCTCTGTGTATATATAGGGTTATATGATAAGGAGAGGAGCTGAGCTCTGTGATATATAGGGTTATGATAGATGAGAGAGCTGAGCTCTGTGATATATAGGGTTATATGAGAGAGGAGAGGAGCTGAGCTCTGTGATATATAGGCTTATATGATAGACGAAGAGAAGCTGAGCTCTGTGATATAAAGGATTATATGATAGATGAGAGAAGCTGAGCTCTGGGATATATAGGTTTATATGATAGAGGAGCTGAGCTCTGTGATATATAGGGTTATGATAGAGGAGAGGAGCTGAGCTCTGTTATATATCGTGTTATAACCCTATATAACAAAAAGCTTAGATTTTTCTTCATATTATGACTATCACAGACTACTTTACATATCTTATCACAATTTTATATCCTTTATATCACAGAGCTCGCTTCTCTCCTCTATCATATAACCCTATATATCACAGAGCTCAGCTCCTCTCTCTACATATAACCCTATATATCACAGAGCTCAGCTCCTCTCCTCTATCATATAACCCTATATATCACAGAGCTCAGCTTCTCTCCTTTATCATATAACCCTATATATCACAGAGCTCAGCTCCTCTATCATATAACCCTATATATCACAGAGCTCAGCTCCTCTCCTCTATCATATAACCCTATATATCACAGAGCTCAGCTCCTCTCTCTCTATCATATAACCCTATATATCACAGAGCTCAGCTCCTCTCCTCTATCATATAACCCTATATATCACAGATCTCAGCTCTCCTCTCCTCTATCGTATAACCCTATATATCACAGATCTCACCTTCTCTCCCTCTTTTCACATCCTGCTTACATCTGGGGCAGCCTAAACCTCCTGACTGGTTCCCTTTACTTGAACCTGTGTGTGGCGATGTGAGACACCTCCTCAACATCCATCATCCCCCTCAGATTTCCTTCCCAAATCCATCTTGTGTTGTTAGCTCCCCTCCGTAGCTGTGCCCGTCACCCCGTCCATCTCTCACGGCCCCATTATTGACAATCAGGCAGTGGTTTTCAGAGCTGTGTGCTCCTCAGATGTTAGACGTGAGCCAAGCCTCTGGCCCCGGTGCTGCAGGTCCGCAGAGCGCCCCACCATGGCCCCCCAGCAGCTCCTCTACATGCAAGGCCCTGAGCTCGGCCTCTTGGTCTGTGTCCGCGCCGGTGGCTCCCAGCGTCCGTCATTGGCTTCTATCTCTAATTGCCCTTTTATTCTTCAGTGAAGGAGAGAGCGGACTGTAAGCCCCGCCAGCCGACTATTGACCTCAGTCAGATGGCTGTTCCCTTCCAGATGGCCCCAGATAAACATCAGCCTGAAAGTTCTTCCATTGCTGTGGTGGAGTCAGAACTGGTTGCAGAATACATAACCACAGGTAGGGGGGCGCGATAAGTTACTATAAGATACAAAAATAAGGCGGCCAGTCCTGTGACCACTGCTGTGATTGTCAGGTAGAAAGACACCGAAAACCACACGAAGAGAGGAAGTAGTCTTACCATGCATGGAAAACTACAACCCCCAGCTTGACCGAGCGCTGGACACGACCATGATACCATATATTATACTCTATATAGAAGACTACAACCCCCAACATGACCGAGCGCTGGACACGACCATGATACCATATATTATACTCTATATAGAACACTACAACCCCCAACGTGACCGAGCGCTGGACACGACCATGATACCATATTATTCATACTTTATACGAACACTACAACCCCCAACATGACCGAGCGTGGACACAATGATAAATATATTATACTCTATATAGAACACTACAACCCACCAACATGACCGTGCGCTGGACACGACCATGATACCATATATTATACTCTATATAGAAGACTACAACCCCCAACATGACCGAGCGCTGGACATGACCATGATACATATATTATCTCTATCAAGAACACTACAACCCCCAACATGACGAGCGCTGGACATCGACCATGATACCATATTAGTTTACTTACTAGAACACTACAACCCCCAACGTGACCGAGCGCTGGACATGACCATGATACAATTCTGTTCTAGTTTATCCACAGAACACTACAACCCTCAACCGGACCGGACCACTGGATGTGACTATAATATGATATATTATACTCTCTCTAAATAGAAGACTACAACCACCAACCTGACCTGACCAATGGTTGTGACTATAATACAATATATTATACTCTCCGTATAGAAGACTACAACCCCCAACATGACCGAGCGCTGGACATGACCATGATAAAATTCTATTCTAGTTTATGCACAGAACACTACAACCCCCAACATGACTGAGCACTGGACATTACCATGATACAATTCTATTCTAGTTTATGCACAGAACACTACAACCCCCAGCATGACCGAGTACTGGACTTGACCATTATACAGTTCTATTCTAGTTTATCCACAGAACACTACAACCCCCAACCTGACCTGACCACTGGTTGTGACTATAATACGATATATTATACACTCTATATAGAAGACTAAAACCCCCAACATTACCTGACCACTGGATGTGACTATAATACGATATATTATATTCTCCGTATAGAAGACTGCAACCCCCAACATGACCGAGTGCTGGACATGACCATGATACAATTCTATTCTAGATTATGCACAGAACACTACAACCCCCAACATGACCGAGCACCGGATGTGTCTATAATATGATATGTTGTACTCTCCATAATGAAGACTACAACCCCCAACATGACCTGACCACTGGTTGTGACTATGATGCGATATATTCTACTCTCCATATAGAACACTACACCCCCTGACCTGACCACTGGTTGTGACGATAGTATTTTATACTCTATATAGAAGACTACAACCCCCAACCTCACCTGGCCACTGTACATATTACACTGCTCAATCAAAGGAACACTAAAATGCCACATCCTAGATCTCAATGAATGAAATCTTCCCGTGTCCATTCTTTATTCATTACATAGTGGAAGCGCTGAGAACAATAAAACCTAAAAATGATCAATGAACATCACAATGAATCTCCCCTGGAGTCTGGATGTGGAGTGAGGCTCAAAATCAAAGTGGGAAATCAAATCAAGCTGATCCAACTTCAGTGGAAACTCCTCAGGTCAAGGAAATATGGCTCAGTAGTGTGTCTCCATGTGCCTGTATGACCTCCCTACAACGCCCGGGCTCCTGATGAGGCTCAGTAGGGTGTGGCCTCCATGTGCCTGTGTGACCTCCCTACAACGCCCGGGCTCCTGATGAGGCTCAGTAGTGTGTGGCCTCCCTACAACGCCCGGGCTCCTGATGAGGCTCAGTAGTGTGTGGCCTCCCTACAACACCCGGGCTCCTGATGAGGCTCAGTAGTGTGTGTGACCTCCCTACAACTCCCGGGCTCCTGATGAGGCTCAGTAGTGTGTGGCCTCCCTACAACGCCCGGGCTCCTGATGAGGCTCAGTAGTGTGTGACCTCCCTACAATGCCCGGGCTCCTGATGAGGCTCAGTAGTGTGTGGCCTCCATGTGCCTGTGTGACCTCCCTACAACGCCCGGGCTCCAGATGAGGCTCGGTAGTGTGTGTGGCCTCCATGTGCCTGTGTGACCTCCCTACAACGCCCGGGCTCCTGATGAGGCTCAGTAGTGTGTGTGGCCTCCATGTGCCTGTGTGACCTCCCACAACGCACCGGGCCTCCTGATGAGGCTCAGTAGTGTGTGTGGCCTCCATGTGCCTGTGTGACCTCCCTACAACGCCCGGGCTCCTGATGAGGCTCAGTAGTGTGTGTGGCCTCCATGTGCCTGTGTGTCCTCCCTACAACGCCCGGGCTCCTGCTGAGGCTCAGTAGTGTGTGTGGCCTCCATGTGCCTGTGTGACCTCCCTACAACGCCCGGGCTCCTGATGAGGCTCAGTAGTGTGTGTGGCCTCCATGTGCCTGTATGACCTCCCTACAACGCCCGGGCTCCTGATGAGGCTCAGTAGTGTATGACCTCCATGTGCCTGTGTGACCTCCCTACAACGACCGGGCTCCTGATGAGGCTCAGTAGTGTGTGACCTCCCTGTGCCTGTGTGACCTCCCTACAACGCCTGGGCTCCTGATGAGGCTCAGTAGTGTGTGACCTCCCTGTGCCTGTGTGACCTCCCTACAACGCCGGGGCTCCTGATGAGGCTCAGTAGTGTGTGTGGCCTCCATGTGCCTGTATGACATCCCTACAACGCCCGGGCTCCTGATGAGGCTCAGTAGTGTGTGTGGCCTCCATGTGCCTGTAGGACTTCCCTACAACGCCCGGGCTCCTGATGAGGCTCAGTAGTGTGTGTACTACATGTGCCTGCTGTACCTCCCTACAACGCCGGGGCTCCTGATGAGGCTCAGTAGTGTGTGGCCTCCATGTGCCTGTGTGACCTCCCTACAACGTCGGGGCTCCTGATGAGGCTCGGTAGTGTGTGGCCTCCATGTGCCTGTGTGACCTCCCTACAACTCCGGGGCTCCTGCTGAGGCTCAGTAGTGTATGACCTCCCTACAACACCTGGGCTCCTGATTGTGCTCAGTAGTGTTTTTGGCCTCCATGTGCCTGTGTGACCTCCCTACAACGGCACAAGGCTCCTGATGAGCTCAAGAATGATGTGGTGCCTTTCCTACAAGAACGGGCTCCTGATGACATCCTAGTGTGTGTGACCTCCCTAAACGCCACGGGCTCCTGATGAGGAGTAGTGTGTAGCATCCAAAGTGCCGAATTGACCTCCCATACAACGCCCGGGCTCTGATGAGGCTCTGTAGTGTGTGGCCTCCATGTGGGTGTTTGACCTCCCTACAACACCTGGGCTCCTGATGAGGCTCAGTAGTGTGTGGCCTCCATGTGCCTGTGTGACCTCCCTACAACGGCGGGCTCCTGATGAGGCTCAGTAGTGTGGGGCCTCCATGGGCCTGTATGAACTCCCTACAACGCCCGGGCTCCTGATGAGGCTCAGTAGTGTGTGACCTCCATGTGCCTGTGTGGCCACACTACAACGCCCGGGCTCCTGATGAGGCTCAGTAGTGTGTGTGACCTCCCTACAACGCCCGGGCTCCTGATGAGGCTCAGTAGTGTGTGGCCTCCATGTGCCTGTGTGACCTCCCTACAACACCTGGGCTCCTGATGAGGCTCAGTAGTGTGTGACCTCCCTACAATGCCTGGGCTCCTGATGAGGCTCAGTAGTGTGTGTGACCTCCCTACAACGCCCGGGCTCCTGATGAGGCTCAGTAGTGTGTGACCTCCCTACAACTCCCGGGCTCCTGATGAGGCTCAGTAGTGTGTGACCTCCATGTGCCTGTATGACCTCCCTACAACGCCCGGGCTCCTGATGAGGCTCAGTAGTGTGTGACCTCCATGTGCCTGTATGACCTCCCTACAACGCCCGGGCTCCTGATGAGGCTCAGTAGTGTGTGTGACCTCCCTACAACGCCCGGGCTCCTGATGAGACTCAGTAGTGTGTGACCTCCCTACAACGCCCGGGCTCCTGATGTTCTCTTGAGGGATCTCCTCCCAGAACCTGGGTTATAGCATCAGTCGCCTCCTGCACAGTCTGTGGTGCTCGTGGTGTTGGTGGATGGAAGGAGACCTGATGCCCCAGATGTGCTCCATTGGATTCGGGTCTGGGGAACGGGCCGGGCCAGTCAATGGCATCAATGGCTTCATCCTGCAGGAGCTGCTGACACTTCAGCCACAAGAGGCCGAGCATTGTCCTGCATCTGAAGGAGCCCAGGGCCCACTGCATATGGTCTCACAATGGGTCTGAGGATCTCATCCCGGTGCCTAATGGCAGTCAAGGGCACCTCTGGCAGCACATGGGGGGCCTGTGCGCCCCCCAAAGAAAAGCCTCCTCGCACCATGACTGCCAAACTGGTCTTGCTGGAGGATGGTGCAGGCAGCAGAACGTTCTCCACGGCGTCTCCAGACTCGTCTGTCACATGTGCTCAGTGTGAACCTGCTCTCATCTGTGAAGAGCACAAGGCGCCAAAGTCTAATCTTCCAATCGTCCTCCATGGTGTTAGGCTGTAAGCACAACACCGACTTGTGGACCTCCGGGCTCTCATACCTGGAGTCTGTTTCTGACAGTTTGAGCAGACACATGGATATTAGCGGCTGCTGGAGGTCATTTTTCAGGGCTCTGGTGCTGCTCCTCCTGTTCCTCCTTGCACAGAGGATGAGGTAGTGGTCCTTCTGCTGGGTTGTTGGCTTCCTAGGCCCCCTCCACATCTCCTGGTGCACTTGCCTGTCACCTGGTATCTGCTCCATGCACTGGACACCGTGCTGATAGGACTAACCTTCCTGCTACAGCTCACATTAATGTACCATCCTGGATGAGGTGCACTACCTGAGCAACTTCTGTGGGTTGTAGGCACCGCCTCATGCTACCTCTA
This sequence comes from Phyllomedusa bahiana, assembly GCA_025379985.1. NCBI lineage: Eukaryota > Metazoa > Chordata > Amphibia > Anura > Hylidae > Phyllomedusa > Phyllomedusa bahiana. The sequence goes on along the minus strand of JAODAL010009741.1, from coordinate 19,693 downwards.
GGGGTGAGAGCAATAACACAATGCAAAAGGGACCAAAACAGCTAAAAGGATGAGAAATAGTATGTGGTCACCACCTGCAGCACCACTCCTCTATGGGGGTTGTCTTGCTAATTACCTATCATTTCTACCTGTTGTCTGTTCCATTTGCACAACAGCAGGAGACATTGAGTCACAATCGGGTTGATTCATAACTGGACAGATTGATTTCCCAGAAGTGTGAGTGACTTGGAGTTATATTGTGTTAAGTTTTACCTCTATCTTTTTGGGAAGTGTACAATTCTGTTATAGTCTATGCCTAGAACACTACAACCCCCAACAGGACCAAGCATTGGACATGACCATAATACGATTGTTTAAACCCTATACACTAAATACAACAACCTCCAACGTGACTGACCACTGGACATGACCGTAACAAAAATCTATTATACCCTATACACAGAACACTACAACCCCCAACATTACCTGATCACTGGATATGGTCATAATGTAATTCTATTATACCCTATACGTAGAATACTACAACCCCCAACAAGACCGACCACTGGACATGACCATAATAGAACTATAATAGACCCTATAGAACTGCCCATGGCATGGAGGGAGCACTATGGGGGATGGAAAGTCCTTTGACCTGATATAGCCAGGGTCAAGGAGTCCATATGACTCGGGAGGTCTGGTATCTGACCGGCATCAACAGCCCCTCGACATTTTCATCATCCAGGTGGGACTCTGCTCATGGGGAGCTCCAGGGTCTCTGAGCTGGAGACTGATAACTGAGATATTACTTCAAATCAATATAAGTTGCTCAGCACACTTACAATATTTGATCACTGGTGTTCGGTATAAACATAGTTGCCAACTTTTGAAATAGAAAAAGCAGGAGATTGTAGAGGGCGCCGCGCTCCAAAGCAAAAATTTGCATGGACACGCCCATCTTGTCGGTGTGCCACGCCCCTTCAAAAAGCCACACCCCCACTCCACCTAACTGCATAACGGCGTTGGAAGTAAGCCAGGTAGATGCCCTTATAGCCAGGTAGTAGCCCCCCATAACCAGGTAGTGCCCCTTACAGGCAGGTAGATGCCCCCTTGTAGCCAAGTAGAGCCAAATTTTTAACCAGGTAGTGCCCCCCCTTGTAGCCAGGTAGATGTCCCCCTTTGGTAGCCAGGTAGATGCCCCCCTGTGGTAGCCACGTAGATGCCCCCCTTTGGTAGCCAGGTAGATGCCCCCCCCATTGTAGCCAGGTAGTGCCCCCTCTGTTGCCAGGTAGTGCCCCCCCCCCATTGTAGCCAGGTAGTGCCCCCTCTGTTGCCAGGTAGTGCCCCCCCCCCCATTGTAGCCAGGTAGTGCCCCCCCCCTCTGTTGCCAGGTAGTGCCCCCATTGTAGCCAGGTACTGCCCCCTATGTTGCCAGGTAGTGCCCCCCTCTGTTGCCAGGTAGACCCCCCCATTGTAGCCAGGTAGAGCCCCCCTATAACTAATAAAAATAAAATAATAAAAGCCACTTACCTCACCAGGCTCCCTGCAGCTCCGGACACCTCTCAGCCGATCTCCTCAGTGTCGCAGGGGGAGGGAGTGCAGCCGCGCGTCACACCCCCTGCGATGCTGATCTGTATGTACAGCGCACACCGGCCAGCGCTGTACATACAGGGGGAGAAGGGAGGAGGGGAGCGATCCCTCCTGCCTCCTCCCTGTACGGCAGCTGCACGGAGCGTGCAGCTGCTGACTGACTGTGCGGCTGCGGCCACACAAGTTAGTGAAACTCGCCGGGCGGGTGAGCGGCCACTGCGGCCGCTTCACCCGCCTGTAGGAGCGCTACTCTTGCGCCGCGGTCCCCCCGCTGCCTGCTGGCGGCGGGAGGAATGCCAACTCTACCGGGAGGGTGGGGGGCCCCCATAAGCGGGACCCCCCGCCAAAAGCGGGAGAGTTGGCATGTATGGGTATAAAGCACTGAGATATTACTTCACTTTTCGGTGTTGTTTACTTGGCACCTCCATGCAACTACTGAAGCTCTAGGGAGTCTGCTGCAGAGGTCTTCTCAGCTGCTTGGCCCCCAGAACTCTTCCTGTCCATTCCACTCGATTAATTCCTTAACTCCCAGGCCTGAAAAGTAGTTAATGACCAGAACATTTTTTTTTAGTTTTCGCCTCCTTGCGTTTCAACAGTTGTAACTTTTTTATTTTTTCAATGATGCAGTTGGATGAGGCCTCGTTTTATTCGAGACAAGTTGTACTTTATAGGTAAAGAAGGACTATTTGCACTCCAGCAACTATGAGATTTCTTTGATTCTTTAAAACTTGTAGCTTTATTAAAGACACTTTAAAAGTCCATTTTCAAAAGGTCAGACATTAACAGTTCAGCAAGCGTTCCACCGACGCGTTTCGGGAGGCGTGTCCCTTATTCATGGTGTGATGTCAGAGTTACCTCATTTCCTTTTTATAGTGTTGGAAATAATGCACTGATACATATTAAAAATATATACGAACAATAAAAACCTTTTATATTGGTATGATCATGTGATTGCTGCTGATAATGGCTAGTACTTTAATAGTGAAACATGATGTCATTGCGCTTATTTAATCCTAATGGAATTCTAGTATTTAGGCGGAATATCCACCATGCTTCTCGGGATAGAAGTTTTTTTCGTATATTACCTCCTCTTTCTGGTCTATGTACTACCTCAATTACGTTGCAGGTAAATGTGCTAGTATCTCCTGCATGACATTCATAAAAGTGGCGTGAGGCCATAGAAACATTAGCTGTAGGTATTCTTTTTATATCTGAGAGATGTCTGCAAATTCTAGTTTTTAAATTTTTGCTACTACAACCCACATATTGTAGTTTACAAAGGGAACATGTGATTAAGTATATTACATTTCTTGTATTGCAATTAGCATTCGTTAAATTTTAAATTTTTCCCCTGTAACCATGAAGAAAAACTCCTTTGTGCATTGTGCATATTTGCATGTTGTGCACCTTTGTCGTCCACAGCGAAAAAAACCTTTGGTGTTCAACCAATTTTGCTGTGGCCTTTCATTTGTTTTAAAAAGGCTTGGAGACAGTAAATTCCCTAATGTGGGGGCCCTTCTTGAAACGAATCTGATATTTTTAACAGTTTCTCGCATGTTTTCTTGTCGGTATAAAAATGGTAGATTGTTTTTAATAATTCTAACAATTTTATTGTATTGTGCACTATATGTTGTACTAAAGACTATATTTTTCTTTTTTGTTTCTGTTGTTCTTTCTTTCTGTCTCAATAAGTCTTCTCTTGTAAGTTTGGTCACTTTTTTATGGCCTGATTTAAAGATCTTTCAGTATAGCCTCTCTGTCTCAACCTTTTAATCACTTTTTCTTGTTGTTCTTCGAATATTTCTTTCGTAGAAGAATTGCGTTTCAGGCGAATTAGCTCGCCGTATGGAATATTATCCCACACGACAGAGCAGTTTTAATATTGGAGAAATTTTTGAGGAACCATAGCCGCTACGCAGATGTCATCAATGAGTTCATAGTTATGTGCGTAGAATTTTTGTTAAAAAACAACTATTTTTCGTTTGATGGGGAATTTTATCTTCAAAAAAGAGGCGCGTCAATGGGAGCCAAATGCTCCCCGGCACTTGCGAACATATATATGAGTGCATGGGAGGAGGAATATTTATTATCCGATGGTTGTCCCTTCTCCTCCCACATCAGGTGGTATGGGAGGTACATTGATGACCTCCTCCTGGTGTGGGAGGGGGACGGGCAACCATCGTGGAATGTCTTCTTAGAATATATAAATCATAATGATTACAACTTAAAATTCACATCACAATGGCACAATGACACTATAGCTTTTTTAGACGTGATACTCTCAGGCACAGATGATGATCAAATTTTAGTGACTCCATATAGAAAAATTACGTCAAAAAACACAATCTTAAAAGCAGACTCCCTACATCCAAAACACATAATCAATAATATTCCATACGGCGAGCTAATTCGCCTGAAACGCAATTCTTCTACGAAAGAAATATTCGAAGAACAACAAGAAAAAGTGATTAAAAGATTGAGACAGAGAGGCTATACTGAAAGATCTTTAAATCAGGCCATAAAAAAAGTGTCTAAAATTACAAGAGAAGACTTATTGAGACAGAAAGAAAGAACAACAGAAACAAAAAAGAAAAATATAGTCTTTAGTACAACATATAGTGTACAATACAATAAAATTGTTAGAATTATTAAAAACAATCTACCATTTTTATACCGACAAGAAAACATGCGAGAAACTGTTAAAAATATCAGATTCATTTCAAGAAGGGCCCCCACATTAGGGAATTTACTGTCTCCAAGCCTTTTTAAAAAAAATGAAAGGCCACAGCAAAATTGGTTGAACACCAAAGGTTTTTTTTCGCTGTGGACGACAAGGTGCACAACATGCAAAATATGCACAATGCACCAAGGAGTTTTCTTCTATGGTTACAGGGGAAAAATGTAAAATTTTAACGTATGCTAATTGCAATACAAGAAACGTAATATACTTAATCACATGTTCCCTTTGTAAACTACAATATGTGGGTTGTAGTAGCAAAAATTTAAAAACTAGAATTTGCAGACATCTCTCAGATATAAAAAGAACACCTACAGCTAATGTCTCTATGGCCTCACGCCACTTTTATGAATGTCATGCAGGAGATACTAATACATTCACCTGCAACGTAATTGAGGTAGTACATAGACCAGAAAGAGGAGGTAATATACGAAAAAAACTTCTATCCCGTGAAGCATGGTGGATATTCCGCCTAAATTCTAGAATTCCATTAGGATTAAATAAGCGCCATGACATCATGTTTCACTATTAAAGTACTAGCCATTATCAGCAGCAATCACATGATCATACCAATATAAAAGGTTTTTATTGTTCGTATATATTTTTAATATGTATCAGTGCATTATTTCCAACACTATATAAAGGAAATGAGGTAACTCTGACATCACACCATGAATAAGGGACACGCCTCCCGAAACGCGTCGGTGGAACGCTTGCTGAACTGTTAATGTCTGACCTTTTGAAAATGGACTTTTAAAGTGTCTTTAATAAAGCTACAAGTTTTAAAGAATCAAAGAAATCTCACAGTTGCTGGAGTGCAAATAGTCTTTCCTTACCTGTATGCAGCAGGAGACTGGCTCCGGATCTCCCACTTCTCCGTGCAACCAAGTAGGTGAGCTGAATATTCCCTTTACATTTTTCACAAGTTGTACTTTATGGGGGAATAGTTTAAGTTCACTTATAAATAATTGCAGAATTTTTTTTTTATTTTATAAAAAAAATAAAATGTTTTGGTTTTTTTACATTTTTTTTACACCATTCATATTTCACACGTAATAACTTGTTAGATGATAAGCACATTATTTTTTATTAAATATTTATTTTTTATCTTATTCTCTTTTTTTTTTTATTTATTTTTTTTATCCCCTGAAGGGAAAACTGTTTTACATTTTTTTTAATTTTTTTTGTTTACACTTCGTAATGTATTAGCATATTCATATATGCTAATACATTATAATCGGTGTCTGTCTGACACAGGTAGTGATCTGGAGAGCACACAGTCTGCCCTGATCACTGGCTTGTTAGACAGAAAACCCAGGGCACTCTAGGTCCCAGGGCTGACTCCTGCAGCCATTTCCCCTGAGCATCTTTGTGTCACCGGGTATTCCCGCCACTATCCGACAGAGCAGGGTATCCACTTGATTTGCGCTGCAAGTAAACGCACCGCTGCAATCAAGAAGGTAAAAGCACCGGGTTATGCTGGAGCGAGTTCCTCCGCTCCCCTGATGTCGTAGGAGATGCTCTTGGATCAGAGCTGTGTAGTACTGCGCCGATCACAGCGCCATTTCGCGGCTCCCGTTTTCCGCCGCAAACGCCCGTAGTCTAACAGCAGACGCCAGACAGAGACGTCGCTGCAGACGGATGACCCGCACCGGCTGACGCCAAAAGCCAGTGGGCGGTCGTTAAGGGGTTAACAAAATTCCTCAGTAGGAAATTAGAAAATCAGATGACTCCTGTAAGTTGTCTGACAAGAGGGCTATTTTATATTCAAAAACGGCAGAATAGTGGACTCGCAGCTCTGGAGGTACGTCACTCAGGCACGTATCTTCATCGCGGCTTCTTCCACTCTTATTACCAGCGGAGCTCGCGGAACTCCCAAACAACTCCTCAAGGGGAAAAAAGTTCAAACAGGACTTTCCAATAGATATTCCCCAGCTGACGACGCCTAAAGCATAAATTCCATAGACGGGCTTTTGTGCTTTATAATTCATTTGTCCAAACTTATTCTCATATTTCATTCCATTTTAACCCCTTAACGACCGCCCGCCGACTTTAGACGTCGCTGCAGAATTCAGGGTTTGCAGCGCCCAGCGTTGCAGCTGCACTAGGATTAGGGGTGTACTACATACACCTGATCCCAGAGCATCTCCTGCGAGCATCGGGGAGCGGAAATGAAGACCTCCGCAACCCTGCTTTAACCTTCGATGCGCGTGCGATACCGCAGCTCAATCAAAGGGTCTTCCCGCTCTGTCGGTGATCGGTAAACACCCAGTGACCCCACAGAGCTAGGGGAACGCTGCACAGTATGCCGGGACCTAGACTAGCCCCAGACGGTCTGAGTGTCAATAAGCCAGTGACCATGAACAGACTGTGAGCTGTCCCTGTATCACTGTCAGTGTCAGACACTGACACAGAATATAATGTATTACATATATTAATATGATAATAAATTACTAAATGTAAAAAAAAAAAATGTAAACCAGTTCTCCCTTTGTGGGATTAAAAAAAACAGTAAAAAAAAAAAACAAAAAGTGTAAAATAAAATAAAAATAAATATTTAATAAAAAATTATTGTGCATAAATTGCACACACAAAAAGACCCTACACATATTAGGTATCCACACGACCGTAATTAACCTGTAGAATTAGTATCTAACAATTGTGAAAGTGTGAAAAGTAATGGTTATAAAAAAAAATTAAACAAACAAAAAAAATAAAAAAAAATAAAGTAAAAATCTAATGCTGCAATTATTTATAAGTGAACTTAAACTATTCCCCCATAAAGTACAACTCAAATAAAACGAGGCCGTGCAACCAACTGCTTCATCTGAAAAATAAAAAAGTTACAACTGTTGAACGCAAGGAGGCAAAAAATAAAAAAAATGTTCTGGTCTTTAACTACTTTAGCAGACACTTCGAGCTTAAGGGGTTAAAAATGCTCAATACATCAGAGCGTAGCGGCTGCAGTATAGCGTCCATGCGTTGTTTTCTGTTCGGGGTATCACTCGTAGTGACGCCACTATTTATGTGGAGCTGGGTGTACTGCGTGTGTCTGCATCATCCCTCGATATAAATCATTAGTTGTTCTCATTCTATGGCACAGGGGAAATCTCTGTATAATGACATTATAATATCACTCTTGGTAAGTGCATTATATACATGTGTGGGGTGAGGCGGCCATTCCCATGGCTCCATAATGCTGTGGGCTGGCCTCACACTGCGCCCGTTCCTGTGGTCTCCAGGTACATGTGCGTCCTCATAACTAACGAATACTATAATGAAATGAGTCAGGAAAAAGGTGTTCCTGCTTAGATTACTTATTGGAATAGATCACGGTTTGTGTGTTTTTTTTCTTCTCTAGAGATATTGTCCTTAAAGGGTTTATAAAGTTTGAAAACCCATCTTCATACACTCTGATAATGAATTCTGCTTTAGACGGAGTTTCCCACCACTAACTTGATGGAATATTCTATTGCTCATAGTCCTCAAAGTCTGATTGGTGGGACCTGCACCTTTCTCAGGAACCCACCACCAAAAGTCTTGGTTTAGAACGAAGATCTGGGCACACTTGTGCCCGACTCTCCATTCTGTTCTATAAGAGTTCTCAATACAGGGAAGCGCTGTGTTCTCTCCATTCTCCTCTATGAGAGTTCCCAGAACAGGGATCCCTGGTGCGTTCTCTCCATATGTTCTTGGAGTTTCCCAGTACAGCGGGAAGCGCTGTGTTCTCTCCATTCTGTTCACATAGGAGTATCCCAAAACAGGGAAGCCTGTGTTCTCTCCCACTTCTGTTCTATGTGAAAGTTCCAGTACAGCGTGAGCGCTGTGATTCTCTCCTTCTGTTCTATGGATACCCAGCGACAGGGAGCCTGTGTCTCTCATTCTGTTCTATGGTAGTATCCCAGTACAGGGCAGCGCTGTGTCTCTACCATTCTGTTCTAAGGAGTTCCCAGTACAGTGAAGCCGCTGTGTGTCTCTCCATTCAGTCTAGAGGTAGTTACCCAGTACAGGGAGCGCGTGTTTCTCATCCATTCCTGTTCTAGGGAGGTCGTTTCCCAGTACAGGGAGTGCTGTGTTCTCCAATTCAGTACTAATAGTGATTTTACCCAGTACAGGGAAGACGCTGTGTTCTCTTCCATTCTGTTCTATGAGGAGCTCCCCATACATGAAATGCTTTGATTTTCCTTATGAAGCTTATTTTGATAAAATGTTTAATGTGTATTTTTAGACTTCTGTACTTCACTAACCCGAGGTTTCTCTAAGGTGATAGGTACTCTTTAAAATGGTTGTCACAGAACTCTCCAGACCCATCCACCGTCTAGTCCTGTTTTCACGGTTTTAATCTTTAAGTTTCACGGGCATTTACTGGCTTCTATTGGCCACTACTGGCCTGCAGTGATGAGCTGCTGAGGACACCGGGTCTGAAGCTGATTGCAACCAGTGCTGGCAGCCTATCAGCAGAGGGTGGCCTCTTCGCTGTTCACACTGGGGGGTGTCAGGGGGCCCATTTTGGATATAGGGCTAGGACCTGCACCTATCTGACATTTCCTCAATGTCTATGATGGCAAGATCTCTTTAAAGGGGTTGATCACACTACAGGATTGCCGCTTTTTATTTTTAAAGATGTTGTCAAAATCAAGGCACTTTTGTAATATGTGTCCATTAACATGTACTACCTATTCCATAATTATCCCCATCCTTGAGTATGGGCTCATCAACTCCTCAGGTCACTATATAGCTACAGACCTGATTTGATCATCTCCTTAAACTGACCCAGCGCTGGTATGCTATAGCGACAGACCTGTTCTCTCTCTCTCTTGATATGCTGCAGCACTGTCACTAAGCTAACAGACATTCAACTCTACATCCTGATAGCTGCCATCGCACTGGTCGCTAAAGCTACAGACCTGTTTCAATCACTCCTGCAAAGGGACTGCCAAAGTGGTTGCTAAACTACAGGACCTGTTCTTTCTCTCCTGATAGCTGCAGCACTGTTGCATAATCAGCTCAGACCCGGTGTCCTCAGCATCTCATCCACTGCAGCCAGTATTAGCCAATAGAAGCCATAAAAATGCCCCGAACTCACGAATAATACCGATAAAACAGTACTGAGTGTCGGAATGGCTCAAACCTCACGTTCGATGAGACAACCCTTTAAGAGTACCTATCACCTTCAGAGAAACCTCGTGAAGTAACAGAAGACTAAAATACAAACATTTTCTCAAATAAGCTTCATTAGGAAAATCAAAGCATTTCACCTGTCATTCTGTTTGAAAAAGCGCTGGCCCTTTAAGACGGCTCTGAAGTCGGGCCAAGTCGGCACCTGACAGCTTGATGTATCACTACGTTGACAGTCGTATCAAATCTCCTCCTCCTGAGCTGGGAGAGCCCACTGTGCAGAGGGGAGCCTGGAAGTCTACATTCTTATTACGTTCGAGGTATCTGTTGGGGGAGCGTCATAAAAGGTACCCTGATCGATACCGTGACATAGCTGCCCATAGAGATTAACAGAGTAGACTACGCCTTTGGGTCCCGCGGGGAAAGCGTATGCTACCAGGAAACATAGCCCACGTAGGACGCTTAAACAACGTATTGTGAATCCAACCGAAGTCTAGTATTTCTGTTTGCATAAAATGTATGCATCTGAAGCAAACCCTCAGCTGTTACAGGTATGGCATCTGTAATAGGTTTTCAGCCCCCTGAGAATAAATGAGATGTATTCACTGACGAGTAAACAAGCAGTGAGCGCAGTGGTAAGTGTATTGCAGAGTTGTAGAACTTGTTATACTATGGGTTTTCTTCTCTCCTCCTCACAGGTAAAGCGAGACCTGTGGCCTCCACCACCACGGTGAGCTCTGGAGACGTCCCCCTCACGTCCCTCCTCCAGGTCAGCCACCCCTCGCAGCACCACCAGCTGCAGACGTCGCAGTCCGCCCGCACCCTGCTGCAGCACGTCTCCCAGTCTCATTGCAGCCAGACCTCGTGCAGGACGAAGTTCGCCCCCGCGTCCTCCAGTGAGCCCAACACACACACTAATACATCAGAGTATGATGCACCGGGCTACAGCCCGCAGTGATGGAGGGTTGGTCCTTGTGTTATGGCATGAGGGCAGCAGGTTTATTGCACAGCCGCGTCTTCGGCTCCGGTTCCACCAGGCCAGAGAGATACAAGAGGATTCACCGATTACCTTCTCCTCTTCACATTGGGCCTCATTTATGAAAACTGTATTTATTGCCCGTAGCCGCCATCTGAACTCGCTTCTCATTCATATATGCTCTGAAAAAAAGAAAGCTGAGCTCTGGATTGGGTTGCTATGGCTCTGATTGGTTGCTATGAGTCTCTGATTGGTTGCTATGGGCTCTGATTGGTTGATATTGGCACCTGAATTGGTTGCTATGGTCTCTGATTGGTGCTACATCGGCTCTGATATGATTGCTATGGGCTCTGGTTGGTGGCTATGAGGCTCTGGTTTGGTGGCTATGTGCTCTGGTTGGTGCTAGGGCTTCTGGTTGGTGGCTATGGCTCTGCGGTGGCTATGGCTCTGTTGCTGTGGGCTCTGGTGGTGCTATGGGCTCTGGTTGATGGCATGTGGCTCTGGTGGCGGCTGCGTGGTCTCTGGTTGCGGCTGATGGGCTCTGGTTTGGCGCTGTGGGCTCTGGTTGCGGCTGTGGCTCTGGTTGGTTGCGGCTGTGGCTCTGGGTTGGTTGGACGGCTGAGGCTCTTGTTCTGGTTGGCGGCTGGGGGCTCTGGTTGGTTTGCGGCTGTGGGCTCTGTTGTTGGCGCTGTGGCTCTGGTTGGTGGCGGCTGTGGGCTCTGGTCTTCGGACGCTGTGGGCTCTGTTCGGTCGGCGCGGCTGTGGGCTCTGACTCCGTCGGAACGGCGGCTGTGGGCTCTGGTCGGTCGGAGGCGGTGGGCTCTGTTCGGTCGGCGGCTCGTGGCTCTGTCCGGTCGCGGCTGTGGCTCTGGTCGGTCCGGGCGGCAGATGGGCCTCTGTCGGTCGGTGGCTGCGGGCTTCTGGGTCGTTCGGCGCTGGCGTCGGTTGGCGGCTGTGGCTCTGTCGATCGCGCGGCAGTAGGCTCTGTCGGTCGGCGGCTGGTCGGTCGGCGGCTGTGGGCTCTGTCGGTATTGGCGGCCTGGTGGGCTCTGCGGTGGCGGCTGTGGCTCTGCGTCGTGTCCGGCTGTGGGCTCTGTCGGTCGGCCGGCTGTGGCCTCTGGTCGCGTGGGCGGCTGAGGTCTCTGGTCGGTGGGGGGGGCTTGTGGGCTCAGGGTCGGTGGCGGCTGGGTCTCCTGGTCGGTGGCGCTGTGCGCCTGTACGCGGTTTGGCGCTGTGGGCTCTGGTCGGGTGGCTGCTGTGGCTCTGTCGGTGGGCGGCTTGGTGGGCCTGTCGGTGGCGGCTGTGGCTCTGGTCGGTGGGCGCTGTGGCTCTGGTCGGTGGCGGCTGTGGGACTCTGGTCAGATCGGCGGCTTGGTTGGTCGTGCGCTGTGGGCTTCTGGTTGTTCGCGGACTGTGGGCTCTGTTGCGGCTGTGGGCTTCTGTCGGTGGGAGCTGTGGCTCTGGTCGATGGCGGCTGCGGGCTCTGGTCGGTGGCGGCTGCGGGCTCTGGTCGGTGGCGGCTGTGGGCTCTGGGCTCTGGTCGGTGGGCGGCTGTTGGGCCTGGTCGTGGACGGCTGTGGCTCTGGTCGTGGGCGGCTGTGGCTCTGGTCCGGTGCGGGCTTTGTGGCACTGGTCGTGCCCGCTGTTTGGTCGCGGCGGTCTGGCTCTGGTTGGTCGGCGCTAGTGGCTCTGGTTGCAGGCTCTGGGACTCTGGTCGTGGGCGGCAGTGTCTCAGTCCGCTAGTGGCGGCTGCGGCTCTGGTCGGTGGCTGGCTGCGGCTCTGGTCTGTGTGCGGCTGTGGCCTGGCTCTGTCGGTCGGGCACGCTGTAGGGCTCTGGGACGGTTGGTGGCTGTGGGCTCTGGTCGGTGTGCTGTGGGCTCTGTCGGTTCGCGGCTGTGGTGCCTGGACGGAAGCGGCTGTGGGCTCTGGCGGTGGCGCTGTGGCTCTGGTCGTGCGGCTGTGGGCTCTGGTTGGTTCTGTAGGGCTCTTGGTCGGTGGGCGCTGTGGGCTCTGGTCGTGGCGGCTGTAGGACTCTGTCGGTGGCGGCTGTGGGCTCTGGTCGGTCGGCGGCTGTGGGCTCTGTCGTGCGCTGTGGGCTCTGGTCGATGTCGCTTGTGGGCTCTGGTCGGTGGCGCTTGTGGGCTCCTGGTGCGATCGGCGGCTGTGGCGGCTCTCGGTCGGTGGGCGCTGTAGGGCGTCTGGTCTGTTTGGTGCTGTGTGCTCTGGTCGTTGTGGCAGTGGGCTCTGTCGGTCCGGCGGCTTGTGGCCTCTGGTCGGTCGGCGGCGTGGGGCCCTGTCGATCTCGCGCTGTGGCTCTGGTCTGGTGCGGCTGTGGGCTCTGGTCGTCGGCGCTGTGGGCTCTGGTCGTGGCGCTGCTGGGCTCTGGTCGTTGGTGGCTGTGGGCTCTGGTCACGGTGGTGTGTGGGCTCTGGTCTGAGGCGCTGGTGGGCTCTGGCGTCGTGGCGGCTGTGGCTCTGGTCGTCGGACGGCTGTGGCTTCTGTTCGGTCCCTGCGGCTCTGGGTCGTTTGCGGCTGTGGGTCTGTCGGTGGCGGCAGTGAAGGCTCTGGTCGATCGCGGCTGGTCGCTCACGCTGACGGCTCTGGTCGATTGGCTGCGCTGCGTGGCATCTGTTGGTCGTGCGCTGTGGGCGCTCTGGTCGATCGGCGCTGTTGCTCTGCATCGTTGGCGGCTGCGGCCTCTGGTACGGTCCGCGTCTGCGGGGGCCTCTGGTCGGTCGGCGCCTGTCGGGCATCTGGGTCGGTCCGCGGTGCGGCGTCTGGTCGGTCGGCGGCTGCGGCTCTGAGCGAGAGATCGGCGGCTGCGGGCCTCTGTACGTCGGCGGCTGCGGCTCTGTCGGTCGGCCGGCTGCGGCTTCAGGTCGGTCCGGCGGCTGCGGGCTCTGGACGGTCGGCGGCTGCGTGCTCTGTCGTCGGCGGCTGCGGATCTGGTCGGTCGGCAGGCTTCGGCTTCGTGGTTCGTCGGCGGCTGCGGGCTCTGGTCGTCGGGCAGAGCTTGCGGGCTCTGGTCGGTCGACGCTGCGGCTCTGTCGGTCGGCGGCTGGTCGTCGGCGGCTATTGGTGGGCTCTGGTCGGTCGGCCGCGGCTGTTGGTCTCTGGTCGGTCGCGGCTCATGGGGCTCAGACATTGCTATGTGCTCTGGTCGGTGGCTGTGGCTCAGATTGCTAGTGGGCTCTGGTCGGTGCTTATGGGCTCTCTGGTCGAGTGGTGGGCTGTGGGCCCTGGTCGTGGTGCTGCGGGCCCGGTCGGTGGGCGGCTGTGGGCTCTGGTCGGTGGCGGCAGTTGGGCTCTGTCAGGTGGGCGCTGCGGCTCTGTCGGTTGTCGCTGCAGGCTCTGGTCGTGGCAGCTGTGGGCTCTGGTCGTGGTCGGCTGTGGGACTCTGGTCGTGCAGCGGCTGTGGGACCGCTGGGTCGGTGCGGTCTGGTCGGATCGGACGGCTGTGGGCTCTGATAGTCGCGGCTGTGGTCTCTGGTTGCAGCGCTGTGGCTCTGTCGGTTGTCTCGGCTGTAGGGCTCTGGTCGTGGCGTCTGTGCGGCTCTGGTCAGGTCCGCGGCTGTGGGCTCTGGTCGGTACGACGCTGTGGCTCTGGTCGGGTGCGCAGTGGGCTCTGGTCGGTGGCGGCTGTGGGCTCTGGTCGGTGGCGGCGGTGTTGGCCTCTTGTCGTGTGGGCCGGCTGTGGCTCTGGTCGTTGGCGCTGTGAGGCTCTGGTCTGTGTGGCTGTGGAGTCTCAGTCTGGACGCTGCGGCTCTGGTCGTGCGCTGCTGCGGCTCTGGTCGGAGGGGCTGTGGGCTCTGGTCGATGCGCTGACGGGCTCGTTTGAGCTTTCTGATGGGGCTCTGGATCGGTGGCGGCTGTGGCTCTGGTCGTAGCGCTGTGGGCTCTGGTGGATCCCGGCGGCTGGTCGTCCGGCGGCTTGTGGGCTCTGTCAGGATGGCGGCTTATGGCTCAGGTCAGTGCGGCTGGGGTCCCGCAACTGTGCTGTGGGCCCTGACTCGGTGGCTGGTGGCCCTGACGGTGCGATTGTGGGCCCTGACTGGTGCTGTGTGCCCTGAACTGGTGCTGTGGCCTCTGACTGTGGCGGCTTTGAGGCTCTGGTCGTACGGGTGGCTGAGGCTCTGGACGTGGTGGCTGTGGCTCTGGTCGGTGGCGGCTGTGGGCTCCGAGGTCGGTGGCGCTGTGGGCTCTGCTCTAGTGCGCTGTGGTCGCCTGGTCGTTCCGGACGGCTGTGGGCTCTCGGTAGGTGCGCGTCTCTGCGTGGGCGCGGTCGTTGGCGGCTAGTGGGCTCTGCGGTGGGCGGCTGTGGGCTCGGCGTATGCGGCCTGAGTGGTAGCTCTGCGGTCAGATCGGTGGCTGTGGGCTCTGGCGTCCAAGACGTGGGTTGCTTGGCCTCTGGTCGCTCGCGGCTGTGGGCTCTGGTCGTGGCGCCTGGTGGGCTTTCTGGTCGGTGGCGGCTTGGCTCTGGTCGGTGGCGGCTGTGGACTCTGGTCGGATGGTGAGGCTGTGGCTCCTGTCGTGGGCGGCTGTGGTGCTCTGTCGGTCGGACGGCTGGTCGGCTCGGCGCATGTGCTCTGGTCGTGGCGGCTGTGGGCCTGGTCTCTCGCGGCTGTAGGCTCTGTTCGCTCCGGCGCTGTGGGCTCTGGTCGGTCGGCGGTCTTTCTTTTTTTTTTGTTTTTTTTTTTTTACTTTCTGTGTCGGTGTGGGTTGGGCGTGTGTTTTTTTTTGTTTTTTTCTTTTTTTTCATTCATATTGTGTTTTTTTTTTTGTTTTTCTTTTTTTTTTTTTTTTTTTTTTTTGTTCTGTCCGGTTGGCGGCTGTGGCTCTGGTCGGTCGGCGCTGGTCGGTCGCGGGCTGTGGGCTCTGGTCGGTCGCGGCTTGTGGGCTCTGTCGGATCGGCGGCTGTGGGCTCTGGTCGTTCGTCGCTGTGGCTCTGGTCGGTCCGGCCGCTGTGGGCTCTGGTCGGTCGGACTGCTGTGGGCTCTTGTCGGTCGCGCTGTGGCTCTGGTCAAGACGCGGCCGGACTGTGGGCTCTGGTCGGTCGTAACGCGGCTGTGGGCTCTGGTCGTGGCGCGCTGTGGCTCTGGTCGGCGGCGGCTGTGGGCTCTGGTCGGTGGCGGCTGTGGGCTCTGGTCGGTGATGTGCTGTGTTGGCTCTGGTCGTGGGCGGCTGCGTGGCTCTGGTCGGAGGGCGGCTGTGGGGGCTCTGGTCGATCGGTGGCTGTGGCTCTGTTCGTCGGAGGCTGTTGGGCCTCTGCGGTCAGTCGGTGGCAGTGGGCTCTGTTCTGTCGTTGGCTTGTTGGCTCTGGTCGTGGTGGCTGTGGCCTCTTGTTGCTTGGTTGCTGTGGCCTCTGGATTGTGGTGCTGTGAGGCTCTGGTCGGTCCTGCGGCTGTGAGCCTCTGGTCGGTGGCGGCTGAGGGACTCTGTCGGTGGCGGCTGTGGGCTCTGGTCGGTCGGCGGATGTGGGCTCTGGTCGGTCGGCGGCTGGTCGGTTGGCGGCTGTGGGCTCTGGCGGATCGCAGGCTGTACGGTCCGCTTGTGGGCTCTGGTCCAGGTGGTGGCTGTAGGCCTCTGGTCGTGTGGCTGTGGCTCCTGGTCGTGTGACTGTGGGCTCAGGTCGGTCGGGGGCTGAGGGCTCTGTCGGTCCGGCGGCGGCTTGCTGGGCTCTTGTCGCGGCGGCTGTGGGCTCTGGTCGGTGGCGGCTGTAGGGCTCTGAGTCGGGCGCGGCTGTGGCCTCTTGTCGTGGGGCGGCTGTGGACTCTGGTCGAGTGCGAGCTGTGGCGCCTCTGGTCGGGTGGGCGTCTGTGGGCTCTGGTCGGTGGCGCCGCTCGGGCTCAGGTCCGTTGGTCGGCGGCTGTGGGCTCTGGTCGGTCGGTGGCTGTGGGCTCTGGTCGGTCGGTGGCTGTGGGCTCTGGTCGGTCGGTGGCTGTGGGCTCTGGTCGGTCGGTGGCTGTGGGCTCTGGTTGGTGGTTGCTGTGGGCTCTGGTCGGTCGGTGGCTGTGGGCTCTGGTCGGTCGGCGGCTGTGGGCTCTGGTCGGTGGCGGCTGTGGGCTCTGGTCGGTCGGCGGCTGTGGGCTCTGGTCGGTCGGCGGCTGTGGGCTCTGGTCGTTCTCGGCGTGGTCGGTTTTGGCGCTGTGCTCTGGTCGTCGGCGCTGGTCGGTCGGTCGCTGTGGGCTCTGGTCGGTGTGGCTGTGGCTCTGAGGTCGGTGGAGTGCTGTGGCTCTGTCGTGGTGGCTGTGGCTGGTGGTCGGTGGCGGCTGTGGGCTCTGGTCGGTGGGCGGCTGTGGGCTCTGGTCGGTGGCGGCTGGTCGTCGCGGCTGTGGCCCTGGTCGAGTGGCGTCATGTGGCGCTCTGGTCGGTCGCTCCTGGTGGGCTCTGGCGGTACGGCGGCTGTGGGCTCTGGTCGGTCGGCGCTGTGGGCTCAGTCGGGTCGCGGCTGTGCTCTGGTCGGATCCGGCCGGCTGTGGGCTCTGGTCGTCGGACGGCTGTGCTCTGTCGGTCGGCGGCTAGTGGCTCTGGTTCGTCGGCGCCTGTGGGCTCTGGGCGGTCGCGGCGGCTGTGGGCTCTGGTCGGCGGCTGTGGGCTCTGGTCGGTCGGCGGCTGTGGGCTCTGGTCGGTCGGCGGCTGTGGGCTCTGGTCGGTCGGCGGCTGTGGGCTCTGGTCGGTCGGCGGCTGTGGGCTCTGGTCGGTCGGCGGCTGTGGGCTCTGGTCGGTCGGTGGCTGTGGGCTCTGGTCGGTCGGCGGCTGTGGGCTCTGGACGGTGGCTGGGGGCTCTGTCGGGTCGGCGCTGTGGTCTCTGGTCTGTGGTGGAGCGTGGGCTCTGGTTGGTCGGTGGGCTGTGGCTTCTGGTCGGTCGTGCTGTGGGCTACTGTCGGCTCGGAACGGCTGTGGGCTCTGGTCCGCGGTCGCTGCTGTGGGGCGCTGTCGGTCGTCGGCTTGTGGCTCTGGTCGGTCGGCGGCTGTGCGGCTCTGTTGTGCGGCTGTGGCTCTGGTTTGTGGCGGCTGTGCTCTGGTCCGGTTCGGGGCTTGTGGGCTCTGTCAGGTCCGGTGGCTGTGGGCCTGGTGCGGGTTCGGCGCTGGGGCTCTGGTCGGTGGGACGGCTGTTGGGCTCTTGGGTCGTTGGGCCTGTGGCTCTGGCGGGGGGCGGCTGTGGGCTCTGGTCGTTGAGGCGAGTCTGTGGGCTCTAGTCGTGGTCGGGCTGGGTCTCTGGTCGGTGGGCGCTGTGGCTCTGGTTCGGTTTGGTGTCGCTGTGTGCTACTGGTCGGTGGCGCTGAGAGGGCTCTGGTCGGACGGCTGTGGCTCTGGTCGGCGGCTGTGGGCTCTGGTCTCTGCGGCATGTTGGGCGTCTGTCCGTCGCTGTGGGCTCTTCGACGCTGTGGCTCTGGTCGGTGGGACGGCTGTGGCATCCGTCGGGTGGCGGCTGTGGCTCCTCTGGCCGGTGCCCGGCTGTGAGCTCTGGTCGGTGGCGGCTGTGGGCTACTGTGTCCCGGTCGGCGGCTGTGCTCTGGTCGGTCGGGGCGTGGAGCGGCTGTGGGCTCCTGGCCTGTGGGCGGCTGTAGGCACTCTTGTCGGTGGGCGGCTGTGGCACTTGGTCTGTCGTGGCTGTGGGCTCTGGTCGCTGTGGGCTCTGGTTGGTTGGTGGCTGTGGGCTCTGGTCGGTGGGCGGCTGTGGGCTCTGGTCGGTGCTGCGGCTCAGGTCGGTCGGCGCATGGTCGGGAGCCCGGAAAAAGACGCAGTGGGCTCTGGTCGGTGGGCGGCTGTGGGCTCTGGTCGGTTGGCGGCTGCGGGCTCTGTCGGCGCTGTGGGCTCTGGTCTGGCGGCTCGTGGGCTCTGTCGGTCGCGTGCTGTGGGCTCGGTCGGTCCGTACGGCTGTGGGCTCTGGTCCGGTCGGCGGCTGTGGCTCCTGGTCGGTCGGCGCCTGTGGGCTCTGTTGGTGGCGCTGTGGCTCTGGTGTGGCGGCTGTGGGCTCTGTCGTCGGAACGAGGGCTGTGGCTCTGCTCGGTCGGGATGAGCTGTGGTCTCTGGTCGGTTGGCGGCTGCGGGCTCTGGTCGTTCGGATGTCTGTGGTCCACATGTCGGTCTCGGCGCTGTGGAGCACTGGTCGGTGGCGGCTTGGTCCTGGTTCGTGTGCCGGCTGAGGCTCTGTCGGTCGGATGGCTGTGGCTCCTGGGTCCGACTAGTGGGCTCAGGTTTGTTAGTGGCTGTGGCTCTGGACGGTGGGACGGCAGTGGGCTTCTGGTCGGACGTTGGCTTCGGCTCATGGTCGTCGGCCGCTGGTCGAGATTGGACGATGAAAGAAGAATAATAAAAAAAGATCGGCGACGTGTGGCTCTCTGGTCGGTGGGACGGCTGTGGGCTCATGGTCGGTTTTGGCGGCTGCGGGCTCTGGTCGGCGCTCTTGGGCTCTGGTCGGTGGGTCGCTGTGGGTCTCTGGATCGGTGGTGGATGTGGGCTCTGGTCTGATGCGGTGGCTGTGGGCTCTGGGTCGGTGGGTGCTGTGTGGCTCTGGTCCGGTGGCGGCTGTGGGCTCTGGGTGGCGGCTGTGGGCTCTGGGTGGCGGCTGTGGGCTCTGATAGTGGCGGCTGTGGCTCGGGTTCGTCGCGGCTGTGGGCTCTGGTCAGGTGGCGGCTGTGGGCTTAACTGGTCCCGGTTGGGCCGTGCTGTGGGCACTGGTCGTCCGGTGGCTGTGGGCTCGTCGCTGTGGGCTTCTGTGTTTGTATGGCGTGGCCTGTGGCTCCTGGTTGGTTCGGTGGCTTTGAGGCTCTGGTCGGTCGGTTGGCTGTGGGCTCTGGTTGGTTGGTGGCTGTGGGCTCTGGTCGGTCGGTGGCTGTGGGCTCTGGTCGGTCGGTGGCTGTGGGCTCTGTCTGTTTCGCGGTCTGAGGCTCTGTCGGAATTGGCCGGCTGTGGGCTCTGGTCGGACGGCTGAGTCTCTGAGATCGGACTGGCGGCTGTGGGCTCTCTGTCGGTCGTAGGCTGTGGGCCTGGTCGGATCTCGTGGCGTAGGGCTCCTGGTCCGGAATCCGGTGGGCTGTGAGGCTCTGGACGCACTCGGTTTGCCATTGTGGGTCTCTGGTCGGTTGGCGTCTGTGCTCTGGTTGTGGCGGCTGTGCTCTGGTCGGTGGCGGCTGTGGGCTCTGGTAGGTGGGGCTGTGGGCTCTGGTCGGTGGGCGGCTGTGGGCTCTGGTCGGTTGGCGGCTGCGGGCTCTGGTCGGCGGCTGCGGGCTCTGGTCGGTGGGCGGCTGTGGGCTCTGGTCGGTCGGTGGCTGCGGGCTCTGGTCGA
>JAODAL010009740.1:0-109000 GCA_025379985.1 Phyllomedusa bahiana | reverse complement strand
TTCCCTTCCAGTTTTACACTTTCTCTCAACGGTATGGGATTATATCTAACATGTTTATTAGATATCATCGGATGATACATTACCCGTTCAATAGACAGCATGGGATTAAACGTTACCCTTTCAGATGATGGTATTGAATTATACTGTATATCACTCCTTCGGTAGATGGCATGGGATTATACATTACACTTTTAGTAGACGGCATGGGATTATACATTACACCTTTAGTAGACAGCATGGGATATTACTCAATTAGCAGATGGCATAAGATTACATGAGATATTGTGGGCACCTATATCTTCATGGCACAGGCAGTATTCTGGAGAACACAACCTTGGAGGTCCTTCCCTTCAGCTTGAAACTTAGTTCTTTAAAATTATTCTTTAGGATCCATCACCTACCATGTATTCTTTCATTGGTTCCAACATGGACCACAACAGCTGGGTCATCGCCAGCCTCTCCACCACATGTCGAATTCTGGGACCAGGAAGACAGCAAACCATTCGGTTGAGGCGATTCTGGTGACAAATTATTCTATCCATCTTCCTGATTATAAAATCTCCTACAACTACTAACTGTATTTTCCTACCTACATTCCCATCATCCCTGACTACTAGTTGGGCTGCTCTTCCAGCTGCAAGGAAGAGCAGCGTCCACTAGAGCTGCCATTTCTGCAACTGGTGCCCCAGCTTTATCACCCAACTTGGCAATTTTGCTAGGAATCTCGGGAGGAGAAGTGGCCTTCCTTTTTCTGGTTCCCCTAGAACTCCCCCTAACTTCATTAACCCAGCTACATGGCTATTCCTGCTGATCTAATACGCCACTCTCAACATTTAGCCCACTTACTGCTTGCTCAGTAAGAAACAAACTCCTCTCATAATTGTCAATTACCTGCAGTGTGGCATTTTGCTCCTCCAGAACTAAAATGCGAGCTTCTAGAGTAGCAACATGCTCACATCTGTCACAGCGGTATTCACTCTTGCTCCACTAGTGCATACATATGACAGAATGTGCAATGATGAAAATTGCTAGTCATGCTGCCCGTTATCCCGGTACAACAGCAATGAAGATTAAAAAATAAAGGTTATTTAGATTAAACTAATAAATAAATTACGTTTGTTTACTTACCAGTTTTTCACTAGTTTTAATTTCCACTCAGTGAACCAAGTTCAGGAGCAAGCTCTGAGGAGTCCTATGATGAAATTTATATCACCTGACACCAGCTA
Source organism: Phyllomedusa bahiana (assembly GCA_025379985.1). Taxonomy (NCBI): domain Eukaryota; kingdom Metazoa; phylum Chordata; class Amphibia; order Anura; family Hylidae; genus Phyllomedusa; species Phyllomedusa bahiana. The sequence continues at coordinate 107,774 of JAODAL010009740.1, read as the reverse complement.
ACCCCTCCCCCAGTAAAATTCACTGTAGGTCCTGGCAGGTGCACCGCAGGTGATTACAACAGAAAGGGAAAAAATTGGTATTTAAAATGTGTTAGTAGTTCTAACACAAGCTGCAATAGAAAACAACTTACAATCTACATGTAGCCACTCACCCAATCCTCCATTTTATCTCCCACTCTGTTTATCCACTCAGTTAACCAGGCTCAGGAGCAAACTGAGTGAGTAAACGGACTATGAATATTTTCAGGTTTGCGGAATGTGCTTTTCTTCTTGTAATGTACCAGCTGTTTTGTAAGCCTGTAATGTGGCTCCCTCCTGCTGCTCCCCATCAGCCATTCACAACCTGCAGTCTCACAGACACCCTGTGGAAGAGAAAAATGCAAACTGCAACAATCCCCACTCCCTCCTTCTCTCCTGTGTTTGTTTCTTATTATGTAAAGTTTGAAGGGAAAAGCAATTATTTCGCTGCAGCGAACTTTAAAAAATAGTATTTAGGGTTATTTTAAAATGTATATAGGCCCGATATTCTGTAATCTTGTACAAGCATTTATGTATAAGTATATCTCTATTATTTATCAATATTTTGTTATAAAATTAATTTCATTTTTTATATGAAAAGGACAACTACATTACATAATGCAGCATCAGCCTTCATGGAAACATCTGTCCTCATTATTAAATGTATTGAGCTGGAAATTCTTGAAACCCAAACGGTGCATATTTCTACAGTATATTGCCAAAAATGAGCAATGTAATTGTATTTAAAGCTGAAGATTATACTGAACACTCAGATAAATTAAATTTGGGGTGAATGGTGAGATTATTTTTGCACATGTAAGTATGAATTCATTACATACTACAGTGCCCAATCTCTGTAATGAACTTGGCATCAGCAGTGGAAAAATACACCAGTTTGGAAATCTTCCTTGCAGCGTCTTCTAGTTTCCTGGGTTAATAATAGAGACTGAAATAGCTGATTGCCTCTTCATTCTCTTTCTTCAGACGAGTTGTGAAAATAAACTTTTCCTGACGCACAAGCTGTTTTTTTCTCAGCCTGAAGAATTGATCCTGCTTCCAAAGCAGTGTCTTCTAATGAAAAAAACAACAGTGTATGGATTATGCCACTGTTTAACCCCTTACAGCCGGAGCCAGTTTTGGCCTTCCTGAAGACCCTGGTTTTAAAATCTGACATGTGTCCTTTATGTGAGAATAACTTTTGACACTTTAAATATCAGTGATTCAGAATGTTTTCTTGTGACACATTGTGCTTTAAGTTAGTAATACAATTTGGTCAAAAATCCTTGTTTATTGTGAAAAATATCAAAATTCATGAAATTTTGCAAAAATTTTGCAATTTTCAAAGTTTTAAAAATTTTGGTGAAAGACAGATAGTTATTCCCCTCAAAACAAGTTTCATAATAGTATCTACCTATGTCTACTGTAGGGGTTTTTATCATTTTTAAATGTTTTTTTTTTTTACCACATTAAGGGGCTTAGAAATATTGTAGTAATTTTTCACATTTTCAAGAAAATTAGCAAAATTGATTTTTTAGGGACCAATCCAGTTCTGGCGTGGCTTTGAAGGGTCTGCATATTAGATATCCCAATAAATGACCCCATCTAAGAAACTTACACCCCTTAAAGTATTTAAAAAAGCATTTAAGAAATTTGTTGACCCTTTAGATATTTCACAGAAATTAAAGCAAAGTGGAGGTGAAATTTCAGAATGTCACTTTGTTTTTGCAGATTTTCAATTTTTATTCATTATTCACTGAAACACAGTAGATGTGGGAACCATGGAAAATGCAGCTAAGTTAATATTGAGTCCTCAGATTCTGACGTTTTCAGAGAGATCCAATTTATGGGCCCTAATGCGCCTATTTGGCTCAACCCACAGCCTCACAATAGGAGGTGCACCTACCGGACTCTGGGGGTCTCATTTTCATTACAATTTTATTTAGGCGCCATTTTACTCAGAGAAAAAAACAGAAACATGGCCATACTCACTGCTAGAAAGCTAAGGATGGAAGACATGAAACACAGCACATGAGGCAACACGGCCCCCATGCTACAGTATTTAAAGAAAAAATACCCAGGTGCAGTATTGGTGGGTTAACCCATTCATCTCTCCACTAGGTGGAAAGAAAGCTGACACCTTAAATTGACATCTAATTCACATAGTGCAAAAAAAAAGCAAAAAAGCCACAGTACAAAGGTTGAGAGGGACTATACAGATGCAAAAATACCGTAAGACAAGCCGCTCACACACTTCCATGCATGAGGGGGAAGGCTGATGGGTATTTCTAACTTGCATCCCAGTCCCAGTACTGTTTGTAGGGCAAAAAAAAAACTTTTTCACATACTGGAAAAAAACATCAAATATGAGGTTTTAGTTAATATAGTGACCACTATATTTGTAAGCCTGCAAGCCCCCTTCACGGACTCTCATATAGTGCAGGGTTCCCTTACACTCCCTTAAAAATCACAAAAATATACAGAAAAAAAGGGGAAGGGGGAAAGGGAGAATAAAAATTTACTCAGAGAAATAAACAACCAGAAACATGGCCGTTACTCATTGATAGAGAAAGCTAAGATGAGGGACTGAACACAGCACAGAGGCAACACAGGCCCCCAAGCTATTAGGTGCCCATATCCTATAAACTCCCCTTAAAAAGACCACATATTGGAAACAGACACCTTTACGGAAATATTATCCAGTGATGCAGTGAGTGTATATCGGACCCCACAGGTGTTTCTGAAATTTTTTTGCGTTCGGCTCTGAAAATAAAATTTCCAACAATCTGCAACTTTAGCTGAAAATATTTAATTTTTACATGGAATCCTGGAAAAAAAAAGCATCCCAAATTGTGTTACACAATTTCTTCCAAGTTCGGCAATACCTTACATGTGGGTGTAAATTGGTGTTTGGGCGCATGGCAGGGCGTACAAGGCTTTTGACTTTGGCTATTAGAACGCAGATTTTGGTGGGTGCCATGTCGCATTTGCCCCCAAAGTACTAGAACAGGTGAAACCTTCCAGGAGTTGCCCCATTTTGGATTCAACACCCCTCAGGGATCTCATCTAGGGGTGTATTGTGCATGTTGGGTGCACAGGTGTTCCGTAGTTTTTTTTAGCATTGGGCCATAAAAATGGTGGGGGGGACGCAGTTCCGCCATTGTTTTTTGGGCTTAATTTTTACAGTGTTCGTCATATGGCATAAATGACAGCATAACTTTACTATGGTTGTCGGTACAACTGCAATGATATACATTTTATATAGTTTTTTATGTTTTATTACTTTTACACAATAGAAATGAGTTTATAAAAAATTGCGTTTTAATATTGTCTTATTCTGAAGCCATAACTTTTTTATTTTTCTTGTTTTTGAGCTGATTAGGCTTGATTTTTGCGGAATTAGTTGATGTTTTTTAATTGGGTACCAATTAAGGGGTGCTATGACACTTTAAATCACTTTTTTTAAAGGGTTTTTTTTGGGTTGAGGCATTTTGAACAAAATACAGCAGTCCTGGTAGTTTTTTTTATTTTAATTTTTTTTACAGTGGTCACCGTGCGGTATAACATCCTAGCTTTACTCAAAAGGTCAATACAATTACAGAGATACCCGATTTGTATATTTTTGTTATGTTTACTGCTTTTACACAATAAAAACTCTTTATTCAAAAAGAAAACATTTTTTTTTGTGTCGCAATAGTCTGAAAGGCATAACTTTTTATTTTTCTGTTTACGGAGCTGTGTAGGGGCTTGTTTTTTGTGGGATGAGTTCCCCGTTTTTATTGGTATCATTTTTGGGGGGACATGTCTTTTTAAATTGCTTTTTTAAATCTTTTTTTGGAAGGCAGGGTTGAAGAAAATACTGCAATTCTAGTAGTGTTTTTTTTATTTTTATTTTTAATTTGCGCTCCACCGTGCAATATACATGTCAAGTTAGTTTTTTTTACTCTCTGGGGGGCAGATGATTTACGGGGGATACCCAGTTTTGTTTTAGCTTTTTTATGGGGGAAAGCACATTTTTTTTTATTGTTTTTTTTGTTTAAAACAATATTTATGCATCACTGTCTTCTGATAGCCAAAACTTTTTTTATTTTTCCATATACAGAGTTGTTAGGATTTTTTTGAAGGATGACGTTTTAATTGGCATCACTTTTGGTGTTTATAGAGGGTTTTTAAATCAATTTTATTGCTTTTTCATTTTACTGCGGGATAAAACAAAAATCGCATTTTGTGTTTTTTTTTTTACGGCATTCACTTTACGGGTTAATTAACATACAGATTTATAAGGGGGGGGCATTACACACGTGGAATACCAAATATGGTATTTTATTTTTTTTTTGGCGTTTGGGGCTTTGTAAAGGGGAAAAGGGCGGTGTCATGTTTTTTACTTTATTATTCGGTTTGTGTTTCACTTTTTTAAACCTTTTTTTTTAATTTTTCCCCCTTTTTTTATTTTTAAAAATTTTTTATTAAACCCCTTAAAAAACCTCCCGCTTTCTGTTGGTACTGGTCCCATGGGACTGTCAATCACCATGCCCAAATAAAATTGTATCGCCATGACAAACCCATAAGGGGGGAGAAAAGGGGGCGTTAAACAAAATTAAAGAAACCTTCACATATTTATAACCCCCCCGTGAGGACAGCACAAGCATTTGGCAACATGCTGCTGCCAGCGCTGTGTCCCCCATTTTATAAAAACAGCATTTTTTGAGTATTTTAAAAGCATAAGTATGGAAGTTTGTAGCCTGTTCTGCCAGAGATGAGTCCAGCTCATTCATAAGCAGGTGTTAGGCCCACCCACCCAAAATTAGCTCCACCCACTCTTGGCTAATTCAGCTTATTAGGTATTAGGCTTTTCATCGTTGTTTTCTCGTAAAAAAATTCCACGCTTGTAGACATAATTTTAGCAAGCAAACAACTAAAAGAGGTAGATTACTGCTTCCTATACTTTGTTATTATCGGCGGGTAAAATACCTCAAAGAACTAACAGGTCAATTGCATGTCAATTCTTTCAAAGACGGAGCCGGAAGGCAAGAGGGGAACATGCAGCGGCGTATTCTTCATAGCCCGCAGTGCTAATCTCACTGCTAATTGTTTAGATCTGTCTCTGGGTCCGTCCTGCCGGTCCCAGAGATGGATCTAAAAAGCGCTTGTAACACGGAGCTAAAACCCAGTGTGAACAAGCCCTAACTGTGAATAGGTAGAAACAGTGGGTAGGCGGGGCTTGCCAAGGGTGGGCACGGCTAATGCCCAAATATGAATAACCTGGGCTCATCTCTGGCACAGCCAGCTGCATACTGCCAGATTTGAGCTATAAATGCTATGAAACTACTATTCCTTACAGAACAAGGGGCACACCATTGGAAACAGCATATCTGACACTAGCTTGTGCTGTCCTCAGCAAGGAGGGGCATAATCAATGACAGATACCTCTTTAGCCCCTTACCGACCTTAGGACTTATGCATACTTCCATGTTTATTTGGGGGAGTTTCACGTATCCATGGACGTAAGCATACGACCTGAGGATCGAGGCGAACTCTAAAGCAGAGTTGCGCGATCGTGCGGGATGTCAGCTGTACAGTAAAAATACAGCTGACAATCCCGCAGCGTCGGCCTGACCGAGATCACTCCGGGGGGAATGTGGGGGATGCATTTCGTGTTGTCTGTGACGTCACGATGCCCGACCTTGCCCTGAGGGTGCATGGCCCGCATCGTGACTGACAGTTTGCCATAGGAACCAGTACACAGTCACAAGCTATGTACTGAATTCTTATTGAATGAGGGATCTGAAGAATCTCTCATTCAATCCCCTATGGGCAAAAAGTAAAAAAAGAATGTGAAAAAGTAAAAAAAAAGTAAAAAAAGTGAAAAACAAGTAAACACAAACATGACAAAATAAAATAAAAACACGTAACACCGCCCCTTTTTCCCCTTACAACAGCCAATCGCCCCCCAAAAAGATCAAAATAAATATAGTACTCCATATAGGTATCGCCACGTGCGTACACGACCATGCCTATAAATCTGTCATGTTAATTACCCATTACGTGAACGCTGTAAAAAACAACCAAAAAAAATCACATATTAAGGATTTATGTCATACTACAGCACATAAAATGGAATAAAAAGCGATCAAAAACACAAAAAAAAAAAAAGAAAAAGAAAAAAAAAAAAAAAAAAAAGAGGAAAAAAAAAAAAAAAAAAAAAACAAAAAGTATAAATGGCAAAATTGTACCAAATAAAACGTCAGTTCATCCCGCAAAAAAAAGTCCTTACACAGCTCTGTATACGAAAAAATAAAAAATGTATGGCTCTCAGAAGATAGCGATGCATAAATATTGTTTTACACACTAAAAACGCTTTTCTTTTCTTTTTAAATTGCTTCAACATAAAAAACTATATAAACAGGATATCGACGTAAATCATATCCACCCAAAGAGTACAACTAACTTATCACTGATACTGCATGGTGGAGCCGCTGTTAAAATAAAAATAAAAAACACTAATAGGATAGCAAGTATTTTCTTCACCCTGCCTTCCAAAAATGGATATTAAAAGCGCTCAAAAGCTTGTCCCCCCAAAAATGATACAAGAAAAACTCAACTCATCCCGCAAAATATAGTCCCTACACAGCGCCAAACACAGAAAATTTTAAAGTATGGCTCTCTGACTATGGTCCGATGCAAAAAACATTATTTTACCGGGTTGAATAAAAGTGTATTTACTTGACAAACTCAAAAGCACATTAAAAACATGAAAAAAAATACAAATTGGTATCGGCTGTTATTCGTTATTGGACCTGCTGTGTAAAGCTAGCAAGTCATATATACCTTACAGTGACCGCTATAAAAAAAATAAAATAAAAACACTACCAAGATTACTGTATTTTGTTCAAAATGTTCTCACAAAAACCCTTAATAAAAAGAACCTAGCATCATATGCATACCCCATGATGCACCAATAAAAAACAATCAACTTCATTCCCGCAAAAAACAAATTGCCCAAGGACTCAGCTCCTACACAAAAAAAAAAAAATAAAAAATTATGGCTGTCAGCATAGGACCACTTAAAAACCAATTTATTATAGACATATTTCCTAATTGTTGTAAAAAGTAATAAAACCAGAGAAAAATATATACAATCTAAATCATTGTATTTGTCCCGCCCCCCATAGTAAAGTTATTCTGTCATTTACACTGCACGGCGAACACAGTAAAATTAAAAATCCAAAATCAATGGCGGAACTTAGCTTTTTTTTCCCCCCCAATTTCATGGCCCATGCTAAAAAAACTATGGAACACCGGAGCACCCAAAAATGCCAGTACACCCCTAGATGAGATCCCTGAGGGTGGTGAATCCACAATGCAGCGACTTCTGGAACGGTTTCACTTGTTCTGCTACTTTGGGCTTTGCAAATGTGACATGGCCCCACCAAAATCTAGCATTCCAAAAGGCGAAATAGTGCTCCCCCCTTGTACGCTCTGACATGCCTCCCAAAAATCATTTTCACCCACATGTATGTATTCAAAACTTGAAGAAATGGCTTAACAACATTTTGGGTTCTTTTTTCCAGGATTCCTTGTAAATATGAATATATCATTTTAAGCTAAAATTGCAGATTTGTTGGAAAAATGTTTTTTTCATAGTCCACAGCCTATGCTAAAAAACAAGTTGGGAATCACCGTGTAGGGGGACTATGTACACACTAGCACCCCTGAATATATTCCTTTTAAGGGTGCAGTTTTCCATATGGGGTAATTATTTAGGGGTGTTTATAAGTTTTAGCACCTTAGTGGTGTCCTCAAACCTAAATGCACCTAAATAAAAGCGTATTTAAAATGAGACCCAAGTCCAGTATTGTGAGCTCCTCCTATTTGGAGGCTTTGTGGTTGAGCCAAATAGTGCAGCTAGGGCCACATATGGTATATCTCTAAAAATGGCAGACTGTTGGGAATTGATAGTATGTTTCATTTACTAGACACATTTACGTATCCAGTGGAATAATGGATTAAAAAATGGAAAATCTGCAAAAATAGATACATTTTTGAAATTTCACACTCCACCTTTGCTTTAATTTCTGTGAAATACTAAAGGATTAACAAACATCCCCTAAACACTGTTGTAAAAACTTTAAGTCTAGTTCTTAGATGGGGTCTTTATGGGGGTATATAACATGCAGGCCCCTCAAAGCCCTCGTTGGACTGGTCCCTAAAAATGTATATTGCAAATGTTCTTGAAAATGCGAGAAATTACTACTACGTTTCTAAGCCCTCTAATGTCGTAAAAAAAAAAAAAACATTTAAAAAATTATGCCAACCTATAGTGGACATATGGTAGATGCTAGTTATAAACTATTTTGTGGTGAATAATTATCTGTCTTGCACGCAGAAATTTTGGAACTTTCAAAATGACAAATTTTTCCAAATTTTCATGAAATTTTGATATTTTTCAAAAACAAACAAGGATTGTATGGATCAACATTTCTTACTAACTTATATCCCAATGTGTCACGAGAAAACAATCTCTGAATCACATGGATAGGTAAAAGTGTCAAAAAGTTATTCTCACATAAAGTGACATATGCCAGATTTCAAAAATAGGGCTGTGTCAGGAAGGCCAAAACTGTCTGGGTTCTTAAGGGGTTAAAGTGTACACTGGTGCTTTAATCCTTTACCAACATTTGACATACCAGTAAGTCATGGTAATGCAAATAGAGTAAGGAGCAGGTTTACTGAGTGATTATTGGTCCCAGCTGATTATTACAGCTGACACCTGTAGAATACAGATAACACATCATGAACAACATAAAAACAAAGGGCGACATGTCAGAATTGGGCTTTGTTTGCGACAGGCACGACACATTTGAATGTTATGAACCTAAAATATGGTAGCAATACAATGCCTTAAATATGCTATGTGCCTCAGTTAGGCGCATAAAATATGCTATGCAAGGTATAGCACTCTCCTGATTTATTATAGGTTCATTCGTTCAGGTGCACTAGACAATTAATGCGCCTTATAACTGCCTTACTTGTCATCTGTGTACACAACTTACACTGGTACATTGTGTATAAAGTACATAACCCGAGGAAGCTCCTGTCTTCAAAATATAAGCATACTTGCCAACTTTTGAAAGTGGGCATCAGGGAGATCTGAAGCTGCGGTGCGATGTGCGTAACTCGGTGCCCCAAAAATGTGCATATCACACCCTTTTTTTGGTGAACCACACCCCATTCCCAAAAAGTTGCACCCACTCCACCTAACTGTTTAATGACTCTGGTAGAAAGCTACTTTAGGGTGTTCATGTCACCCAGGTTTCCTGGACTGTTGGATAGCCTATTCAGCCTCCAGGAGAGCTGGGAGATGCTGTCAAACTGTTCCTGAACCTAAACCATTACACTACTATCCATATTTCCACCATATTGTAATTATATAATGGTAGCTACCAGTGTACACAGGCTCTACAGACGATTAAGTGACTACAGTGCAGTTACATCCCCCTTTGTTACCCAGCTTCCTGAAGTGTTGCCCAGCTTTCCTGGATGCTGAATAGGCTATTGCCATAGGCAATCGCCAGAGTCTGTCCTCTGCGGCCTGTCTTCTGCCCCCTGAGACTGCCAGAGACACTGCAGTGGGCAGGAGCAAGGGACAGGAGACAAGGGGACAACTTTTGCCCCATGCGGCCTGTATCCTGCCCCTTGCGACTGCCAGAGACAAATCACAGGGGGCAGGAGATGTTAGCAAGGTGGCAACTCCATCCAGGGCCGCCGTACAAGGGGTACAGCTGGTACTCCTGTACGGGGCCTGGGGAAACAAGGGGGCCCGCTGCAAGCGGTGAGTGGCTAAAACTAAAGAGGGCCCTGGCTACCTAAAACTAAAGGGGGCTCTGACTCCCTACAAGCTAAAGGGGGCCATAACTAGATACAAACTAAAGGGGACCCTAACTACCTGCAAACTAAAGGGGGCCCTAACTACCTGCAAACTAGCGTAAGGGGGCCCTAACTACCTGCAAACTAGCTAAAGGGGGCCCAAACTACCTGCAAACTAGCTCAAGGGGGCCCTAACTACTTACAAACTAAAGGGGGCCCTGACTACCTGCAAACTAGCTAAAGGAGGCCCTGACTTCCTGTACACTAGCTAAAGGAGGCCCCTAATTACCTGTATAAATAACCCAAAAGGAGGTCCCTAAATGCTTGCAGCCTATATAAAGGGGGCCCCTAACTACCTACAGCTTACCTAACTGGGGGCAACCACCTACCTAAGCCTAACTAACTGGGACTCACCAACACCTACCTACAGCCTACCTATCTGAGGTCCACCAACCTAACTGTAGCCTATCAACTTGCTTAACTGGGGCCTGCTGATCTACCTGGGGGCTATTTACCTGCCCACCTGCCTACCTGGGGCTGGCCTACCAACTTATCCAGCGGGGATCTACCTAACTAAATAGGGCCTATCTAGTTACCTGGGGCCTTGCACATTTGCCTACCTACCTAGGATCTTATCTACCTACCTGGTAATATAATTGAGAGGGCAGCAACCCATAGTAGCATTATATCCAAGAGGTTAGTCCTTTCCCTGCCCTCCAATCCCTCAGGATACTAGGCGTCTAAGCTATGGCTTGTACCAGCTCTCCCACCCCTGAGAAGTTTGTACAGAGGTGGGAATAGGAAAAGAGATGCTGGAAAATTGAGGATTCTAAGATATTTGTGTGTAAATTCTGCAGGGATGAGTTGTGGCCGGAACAAGTCATCATGGCAGTGTGGACTGGATGCAGAAGAAAAGGGAATAAGAACGACTCAAGAGAAGAGAACGACTCATCAGATAAGACGTCTCCAGTGAGTCCCTGACATCAGGGATTATTTTACTTCTATACTGGATCAGTGTTGTATTCACTGTAATGTGATGTGACCTGAGCTGGTGTCTGACCTCTATGTGGTCTCCATATGGTGGGGTTGTAGGGTATATCGGCGCTAGTATAGTGGCAGTGTACATGTCTCCCTGATTGTACAAGAGGGACCACCTGACCCTGTGATAGGAGTTACACTTTTACTTTCTTTCTGGTGTTTATAGTTGTGTTTATTTTAGAAGGTGGTGAGGTGCGTGACCAAGGAAAAACGTGGAGGAGGATATTGTATGTGGGCCGGTGGGGGATACTGATAGAGCTACTCAGCCATGTGTCTATGGTATGTTGAACTGACAGATGTGTGAGACAGACAGACATGTGAGACAGACAGATATATGACTCACTTAGTATTGTACTACACAATATAGTTCTTTTTTGCACACAGTGCTATGGGGTAAAATGGGCACATTTATGTCCGAGGCCGTTTTTTTTGCGGGGGGCGGGGCTAACGGGGTGCTCGGGGGGGGGCAATAGGGTTTCTGGGGCGTGGGTTTTACAGGGGGGCCCAGGTGCTTCAGCTGTATGGGGCCTGAAAATTCTGTTGGCGGCCCTGACTCCAGCCCCCTGTGATGTATATCCAGCCCCGTGCAGCCGCTGGAAACAGGGAGCAGAGGGTGACTTCTACTCCCTGTTACCAGTTGCCAGTTTCCTGCCCCGTGTGACTTCCAGAGACAGACTGCAAGGGGCAGGAGACCATGAAAAATTTCTGCGGCGACTGGAGACAGGCCTCAGAGGGCAGAAGACAGGGAGCAGAGGGCAACTTCTACCCCCTGTGGCCTGTCTCCTGCCCCCTGCGGCTGCCAGACATAGACCACAGGGGCTATGGGGGTAGAAGTTGCTCTCTGATCCCTGTTTCCTGCTCCCTGCGATCTGTCTCCAATTTTGGGAACTTTCAGGCCAATCTTGGAGGGTTATCAAGTATGTATGACTCACACCCTTCCTGTAACGATCCAGGAAAGTGGATCCAATGGACCACCGCAAGCTGTGGTACAGACCACACCAGGGAGCGGAATCTAAGTAGGTCCAGGTTTTCACCAGAGCCCGCCACAAGGCGGGATGGACTTGCCGCGGCGGGATTCCACCAGGTCGCTACCTCTGATGTGGCTGGCTTGCGGAGGCGGCCGAGGTGCAATGCGGTACAGAATCGGTAGATGAGCTCGACGTCGGAGTCAAGCCAGAAGGTCGAGGCAGGCAGCGAAGGTTCAAGATCAAAGGACAGCAGCGTACAGGACTGGTACACGGGTGCGACAAACCAGAGCAAAACAAGGCTTCCTCTCATAAGCAAAGGGCGTTTTGGATTCGGCAGGGTGGTATAGGAGGTGAATACCTTATATAGGGTCAGCGGCTGGCAAAACCAATTGCCGGCGCTCTGGCCCTTTAAATCTGAGAAAGCCAGTGCACTCCCTAAGGAGCAGGGCTGCGTGCACCGGCCAGCCAGACAGCTGCGGGGAAGCAGGAGCGCAGCAAGGTAAGTGAATGTGCAGAAGAGGACATGGGGGTACGAGTGCTCCCGCAGCCCGGACCAGGGGCTGCGGCGCTACTCATGACAGTACCCCCCCTTCCTTCTGGCCTGTAGGAATCTCCGAAGCAAGCCCCGGTCCATGATGTTGTCCTCCGGCTCCCAGGATCTCTCCTCGGGCCCGAACCCCTTCCAATCGATAAGGAAATAACCCTCTGATTTCATAGCCAAAACCTCTCTAATGGAAAAGACATCCGAGGTATTAGCCACAGGAGCAGGAGGTGACACCTTTCAGGAAATTCTGTTCAAGAGAACAGGCTTGAGCAGGGATACGAGGAAGGAGTTCGGGATCTGCATCGAAGGGGGTAGCCGGAGTTTGTATGCCACTGGGTTGATTTTCTTCAGGACCACAAAAGGGTCGAGGAACCGGGGACCGAGCTTATAACTGGGGATCTTCAAATGAACATATCCCCTAGGACAACCAAACTTTATCCCTGGGAGCAAACGATGGAGGAGGTCTTCGGTACCTATCTGCTCGCCGTTTTGTCTGGGCGTAGGCCTGTTGCAAGGCTTGCCGAGTGTTGCTCCAGATGGCCCTGAGGTCACGAACCAAAGAGTCCACGGCAGGAACATCAGAGGCAGCAGCTAGGGGAAGGGGTGGGCGGGGATGAAGACCATAGGCTACAAAAAATGGAGAGGCCCCGACAGTCAGAGTCCCGAGAGTTATAAGAAAACTTCGCCCAGGGTAACAAGCCAAACCAGTCATCTTGCAGAACCGACACAAAATGGTGCAAGTAGTTCTCCAAAATCTGATTGACTCTTTCCACCTGCCGTTCGTCTGTGTGTGGTAGGCAGAGGAAAAATCCAGGTTTACTTTAAACTGGGAATAGAGGGAACGCCAGAATCTGGACACAAACTACACCCCATGATCAGACACGATGTGCTGAGGAAGGCCATGCAAGCAAAAGATGTGCAAGAAGAAGAGAGTCGCAAGATGAGGCATAGAAGGCAGCCCAGGCAGCGATACAAAGTGCGCCATCTTAGAGAACCGATCAACGATGACCCAAATGACGGTATTACCGGCAGACGGTAAAAGATCCGTAATGAAGTCCATGGCGGTATGGGACGACGGGTGGGCAGGAATGGGCATCGGCTGAAGCAACCTCACTGGCCACCGGAGGTGGGACGACTTGTTGCGGGCGCATGAGGAGCACGATTCAACAAAGTCCTTGATGTCCTTGGCTAGGTCCGGCCACCAGTAGTAGCGGGCAATAAGCTGCCCAGTCTTCCGAATTCCCCAGTTCAGGATCCCAGTTCAGGATTCTCCTCCGGAGTGCAGGACGCACATAACTCTTGCTAGGAGGAACCTGTCAGAGATACACCGGGGCTGCTGAAATCAGACGCTCTGGAGGAATGATGTGACTCCTCACCCAAGACGTCCACGGTCCGAGACAGGGCATCTGCCTTGATGTTCTTCTCAGATGGGCGAAAGTGGATCACAAAATCGAACCGAGATAAGAAAAGGGACCAGCGGGCTTGCCGGGGGTTAAGGCGCTGGGCTAACTGAAGGTACGCCAGGTTCTTGTGATCAGAGTAGATGGTGATCGGGTGGCTAGCTCCCTCCAGCAGATGACACCACTCTTCCATGGCCAACTTAATGGCTAACAGCTCGCAGTCTCCAATAGTGTAGTTTTTTTTGGCAGGGGAGAACGTTTTTGAAAAAAACCTGCAAGTGATAGTCTTGCCCTTGGGGTCCCATTGGGAAAGCACCGCCCCTGCTCCCACCGAGGACGCATCGACTTCCAGGAAGAAAGGCTTCTCATTGTCCGGATGAGTAGGAATGGGGGCAGAAGTAAATGCCGCCTTGAGCCGGGAGAAGGGGTCTTCGGCCATCTGTTGCCACAGGCCGTCGATTGGCCCGTTCTTAGTGTGGGCCACCAATGGGGCAACATGTCAAGAAGTGTGGGATGAAACCTGCCGGTAAAAATGGCAACCCAGACCATTGATACCCAAAGGCCGACAGGAATGAGGCCACTGCTTCAGGACAGCAACAATTTGGCCGGTCCATTTGGAGTCCGTTTGCCTGAAAAAATGTTATCCAAGAAGGGCAGACTGGATTGATGAATACTGACACTTCCCCGACGTGGCGTAGAGACGATTTTCACGAAGTTGACTAAGGACCTGGCGCACATGGAGATGGTGGGACTTGGCATCAGTTGAAAAGACCAAATATCATCCAGATACATGACAATGCAAGAATATAAGAGATCACAGAAAATCTCATTAACGAACCCCTGAAACATGGCAGGGGCATGCATAGCCCGAAAGGTATAACAAGATATTCGAAATGCTCGTCCCTGTGTTGAATGCCGTTTTCCATTTATCACCTTCCCGATGCCGGACAATGTATGAGGCTCCCACAAATCCAAGTTTGGAGAAAATCCTAGCCCCGCATAAGCGATCGAAGAGTTCAGAGATCAGGGGCAGCGGATAGCGGTTCTTCACTGTAATCATATTAAGACCGCGGTAGTCTATACATGACGTACGAGCATCCTTTTTCCACTCCACGAAGAAGAAGCCTGCTCCAGTCCGGGGAAGAGACATGTGGTATGAGCCTTTCTTGGGTTTTTCCTGTAGATGGTTCCGACATGGCCTTGGTTTCGGCGCTGACAGTGGATAGACCCTGCCCAGGACGCTCGTGCCCGGCAGATTAAAAGAGCAAGTCATAGGGGCGGTGAGGCGCAAAGTCACAGCCTGCTTTTTCAGAGAAACGGTCAGGCAAAGTCCTGGTACTCAGCAGGTAACCCAGCTGGGGTTCAAGATCTGGCGTGAAGTGGCGGTTGCAGCGGGCGAGGCACCACCAGACAATGAAACCGGCCGTCTTTTCCCCAACGCGTGACTTCGCCGGTTTTCCAGTCATATGGAGCGAAGAGCTGCAGCCACAGCAATCCCAACAGGACTGCCAACGAGGAGTGGGGCAGCACGTAGAACAAGATCTTTTCACAGTGGATCACCCCTACGTGCATCGAGACAGGCTCCGTGCGACATCAGATGGTATCGAGCAGACTCTCCACTCACAGAGGAGATGGCCCCCCCCCCCAGGGCTTCTCGAGGCGAACCACCGGGAGGCGAAGTTTCGAACCAGGGCGGCATCATGTAATTTACCGGCAGAACCGAATCCAGGAAGTCAGAACTTGACTCTCGTTCCAGAGCCAACCACGATCCTGGCACCGGCATGGTCAACATGGAAGAGGACTAACGCACAACAGGGACGCCTCTCCCACGTGGCTGATGGAATTCTCCTTGCCTTTCGGAAAGCGACGTCATACGCGTGGCCAATGGGACAAATCAAACAGGATGCCGGCAGATCCCTCGTGGCCAAAGAATCCTGATCTGCAGGAGATGTCTTTCATAAAGGTATCACATAGGGCAGAGCCTCTTTCCCGGTTAACTCTGAGGCGCAGGGTGCGGAATTGAATAGCTAGTCCCCCACCGAAGGAAATCCCCATGTTGCAAAGTTCAAGATTGCCGGTCTCACAGATGGTGTCCCTAGCAGGTTCCACAAGACAACAGCGAAACTCCATGAAGAAGCCTTTAGGTCGTCCGTCACTGGATCTCCCCTGTCCTAGATTGGGGGTAGCCCACGCCAGAGCCTTTCCAGAGAGCAGACTGAGCACGAACGCCACTTACACGAGTTATAAATCCCCTGCAGAGCTTCGGATCTCCATCGAATTTTGAGGGGAGCGACAGCCGGAGCTTGGGTCCCACAGAGGTGGTAGAGATGGTAGGAGCTGGAACGGCCGAGTAGGTGTCGGAGGTGCCAGCTGAGAGGCGATTGAGCGTTGCCATCATGTCGCAGCTGACCAACTGTTGCCCTTTTGCAAACAGCTGCTGAGATTGTGGGCAACGATGGACTAAGGTCATCCACACTCGGAAACTCATCCCACCTTGGCGGATCCATGGCCGAAGTCCAACCTGTAATGATCTGGAAAGTGGATCCACTGGACCGCCGCAAGCGGTGGTACAGAGTCAGACCACACCAGGGAGGGGTATCTAAGTGGGTCTCGGTTTTCACCAGAGCCCTCTGAAAGGCGGGATGGCACTTTGCCGTGGCGGATTCCAACCAGGTCGCTAACCCCTGTTGTGCTGGCTTGCGAGGCAGCCGTGGCACAGCGGAACAATATTATCGGTATAGTGAGCTTGAATTCGGAGTTCAGGCTAGAATGGACAGGGCAGTCCGCAAAGCTGAAAGGTATATGTTGAGCGATTATTAATCGACAAAGTTCAAATCGGCACAGTTTTTATGGTGATCGGATTTTTTAGATCATGCGATAATTTATAGTAGGTTAAAATCTGTGCATCATCTATTAAGATCGCGCCTTTTTCGGCGCTTCCTGAAAATTTTGGCGCCACAAATCAGATTACAGAATAGAGCACGGGTGAATGTGTGTGCTCGACGTCATGACAGGGATGAGAAGGTTTGCGATTGGCTGGAAAAATCACATGACCTCGTTTAACATAGAACTGCGTTTCCTGTTCAGTTGCCTCAGTGTCTCTCAGCCGACTCCGAGCAGAAGGACTTGGCTCTGCTTGTGTCCAACAGCTCAGCGAAATATTAATTTCTTCCAGAGAACCTCTACTATTAGCTGTGATCCCTTACATTTAGGTTAGATTAGAGATTGTAAGATTTATATAGTTAGGTAGAGGAATTTAAAGAGCATCTACGCTGTAAAATCATGGGGAGGGAGGGAGCGGAGGGGGGCCCCCCACGGGCGAACACAGAACAAGCTCTATAAAGGAATACTGATAAAGTTCACTAAGACTTAGTGTAGACAATTGCAAAGCTTTAATTATTAACAGTTTTCTATTGAAATAGATCCTGATATTGGGCCTGCCTGAACTTATAGGATACACATCGTTTTCTAATAACTGCGGTTCTCTTTGTTAGGTGTGCAAAACTCCACTTTTAATATCAGTATACATTTCCAGATAGGTGTTCATTGTCATTTTGCACATATCCTACCTTTGTGATTATATCCACCTTCTACTAAAATTAGAATCCAGCAAAAGGGTCAGCACAGGTTTGATAGGTGCCAAAAATACCTCTGTAAAATCCGAATAAATCAACAGAACGTGTTTTATGACTTTGGTGCACTACAGCTTTGTTTCATTGAGGCACCATTGCACTAAATGTGCATACGCAATTTTTAGTCACCACAGGTGAAATTGATAGGTGCCAAAAATACCTTTTATTATCCAATACCTTTACAGATTTCGTGTTTTTTTTTTGGCACTGTTTGCCCAGTCCAGATTTGTTGATAAAGCCACCTTGCAGAAAAATTTGAATCCAGCAATTTGTGTAGTACCACAGTGAATTGATAGGTCCAAAAAATACCTTTTATTATACCGAAAACATTTTCAGATACGTGTTTTGTTCACTTTGGCGCAGGCAGCATTGTTGATAGATCTACTTTGCAGTTATATTTGAATCCACAATTTTGTTTTGATTTGAGGGATTTGAGAATAGCTGTGATTTGCCCAGTCTTTAATAAAATACTTTCCAAAACTCTTCCATACCTTCTCAAATTTGTATATTTCTGAACATGGAGTCGAAATTCAGGGGGTAAGCGAGCAAAGAAAGGGGTAGGACATGGAGGTCAGATGGTACGAGAGAAGGTGCTCCTTCCAGTGCTGGCGACAACACCATGCCAGCGGATCATCATTGCAGACCGTCAGGCCCTGTAATCGCTGGGTCAGGGCCCGGTGAATCTCAGTAAACGAACACGTCGCCAATCTGTCCTTCAGTGGTAATGCCAACCTCAACCACAGTCTTACCTACCCCTCTCCTCCCATTCACGGCCACAAATGTCACATCAGCATCACCAACATCCCGTCCAACATGAAACAGCCCAAATGTCAACTCTGAACCCACCACTGAGGAAAACCATTATTTCTGAGAAAGACCTCTTTGTGA
Organism: Phyllomedusa bahiana; assembly: GCA_025379985.1. Taxonomy (NCBI): domain Eukaryota; kingdom Metazoa; phylum Chordata; class Amphibia; order Anura; family Hylidae; genus Phyllomedusa; species Phyllomedusa bahiana. The sequence goes on along the minus strand of JAODAL010009740.1, from coordinate 89,422 downwards.
ATGACCAAAATGCGGTTGGGGTCAGAAGGCATGTTTAAAAGATCAAGAGGCAAAGAGGATGATTTTCTCTGCTCTGATCCCCGTACTGATGCATCAAGGAGGAGAAGGAAGCCGGTAATCGGCAAAATCCTGGGCGGTCGGCAACGCCTTGCAGTCCCACTGCTTGTATCCCGCAGCTCCTGGATGCAGAAATGTCAGGACAGACGAAGTCACCTGTGTTTGATGAGATGATGACGACATTGCGATCAACGGGTCTAGTTCAGCAGAATTTGCTTGCGAGCGCTTCATCAACTGGACGAGGAGGAAGACGATGGGGTAGTGTCAGTACGGTTCCGCCTCAAAAAGGGAGAAGAAGGGAGTGAAAGAAGTCCGCAGATAAGATTCCGCCAGCCACGGTCAGGCAAACCCCACTCTCGCTTATCGCCCCCCGTTATCAAAAAGTCCAGGACCTCCACAAGCCTGGGCCTTCTTTGACCAAGCCTTGATTCAACCCAGCGATGTCCATATGCCGCCTTTGGGCCGTAAACGCATAAATAGAAGCAAGAACCATAGGAGGTTAACCACCACCAACGATGTCGAGTCACATGCAGTGAAGCAGAGTTGAAATGGAGGCAACACTTGGCCAAAAAAGGCCCGACGACCCGGCGCCTCCAACCACTGTCACACCCTCCAGTCTCCGCCTCCTCCGCCACCACCAAGCGTGCCTCAGCTGCCCATGTCTCTCTGATCATGAATCAGGATCACCTCCGCTTCGAGCCTCCACCATCGCCGCCCGAGAACCACCAGCCCACCAGAGAACCCATCCTACCCTTCTCCTTCCGCCAATTGACGACCTGCACACCGTACACGGCCAGTACAGCATCCAGCTATCAGACTTCGCAGGTTTGGAGCAGAGAAACACTTAACCCAAACCATCCCAAAAGCCAAAACCTGAAAGACGCATTGGCCAGGCATTTTGGCCTTGGAAATGTTGCCTTCCGTCTGGTGGACACAGATGGGTTTCCGCCATGTCAAGGCCCTTTGCCTGCCCCCCAATACCAGATTGCCGAGCAGGCTTTTCTTTGCCAGGCCAGCCACGTGTCACTAAAATTTCAAGCGACGTTGTCTGCATCTGTGGCCGGAAAAGTCCATCTGACCACCCCGAAACATGGACAAAGTAAGCACGCCCAAAAAAAGGCCGCTATATCTCTGTGACAGCTCACTGGGTGAGCTGGGTGGATGTCCCTGGGGATGAGGGATGCTCTCAGGCTCGGCGCACGCTCTTCAAAACCGCAGGATGGTGCAGGGTTTCTTTCCCCAAGGTCCTCTGGTGGCATCCCCACGTGCCCAGAGAAACCAGCCGTGTTGAAATTAATCTGTCCTAATGACAAAAAGCCGTCCCACACACAGGTCAGAGCTGTGGACGGCTCTCCGCAACGAGACCCGAGCCGCTGGCTGGGTGCCAAGAACCTTGTGCCAGGCAAGGTGGTGTGGCGATAACGGGCGAAATCTGCTGGCCGCCGTTAAGATCGTAGGCGGAGCACATCCCTTGCCTGGCACAATGTCATGAACCTTGTCGACTGAAATTTCTATAAAGAGCTACCCGGGTCTGGACTGCCTTTCAGAGGAAGGCCTCGAAGTTCTAAGTTCGCACTCCGTCCATTCGCGAGCCCTGCTTCTCCCACCTGGCTGCGTTGCAGCGTCAGCTCCGCCTCCCCGACACCGTCTCATTTGTTGACGTGGCAACATGCTGGAATTCCACCCTCCACATTGTCACCACGATTGTGGCAGCAGCGCATGCCATTCGACAGTATGACAAAGTGACACAAGGCCTGAACAAGCAGCGTGCGGACCTCGGGTGTTAGCCACCGAGAGAGAGGCAGGTGAAAGAACTCTGCAACCATCCTTGCCAGTTTTGAAGAAGCCACCCAAAATGGTTCAGTGCGGACAATGCCCTTGTCAGCATGACATTGTGGTGATCCTTAGTTCTGGAACGAACGTTGGACACTCGAACAACAGTCCCGTCAATTGCCGACGGATGAGGAGACAGACACAGATGCGGACACGGAGCATTCCTCTCCGTCTAAACCACAAGGCCCGAACAGTTCTACAATTCTCGTCTTCATTAGGCAGTGTTTTGGGGGGTCGCTGAGCTAGTGCAAGGTGGCGCATCAGCTCACGGGTGCATCATCTCAGGCAAGTCAGGCTTTGTTGAAGCTGTGCCGGAGGCAGCGGAGGAGGAGGAATTCCTAAACCGATGATACCGACCGTCCTGCCTTGGAAAGAGTTTGGTGCAATTTGAAGGCGAGGAGAAGAAGAGGAAGATCAGTTTGCTATTGCCCCTCGACCCAAGGCTTGGGAAATCAAGTCTCCATCTCTCACAATGAGTGCTTGGATGATCCATATCCTCAACATGATCCTCGCATTAAGGCCGATCAAAATGAACCAACAGTTACTGGTTGCCACCCTCCTGGATCCCCCCGTACAAAACAAAACTCAGCACTTTCCTTCCACCCACCCAAATAGAGAGTAAAATGCAGAAAAGGAGACCTTGCTGATTGGACACTGGAGACAATCTGTGCGACCTGGCTACAAAACGTTCCCCAAATGTCAACGAGTGGAACAACATCACGACGTAGCAGCAGTAAGAGTGTCCAAGTAGGGCTTAGCGGCACAGCTGGCAGAGGTGTAGAACCTAATGGGTGACCTTGGCAACCTTTGTTTACCACCTCACCAACGCATGCAATGCCAGTCACACATCCAACACACAGAGATCAGTCTTAGATCATGGCGCACGACTATCTGCGTTCCACCCCACGATTTTTTTGTATGTGTTCCGGACCCAATAGACTTCTGGGTATCCAAAAATGGACAGAAATGCCCGAGCTCTGGCTCTTCATGCCATAGGGAGTTGAGTCTGCCCACGTCCATATCTGAGCGGACCTTCAGCACAGCTGGAGGAGTCATTACAGACAAACGCATCCGGCTATTCCACAGATAATGGTGGATCGTTTGAACTTTTCAACAAGATGAATCAGGCATGGATCTCTGATGATGTTGTGGGCCCCCAATTGCCGAGGTCACCGATGATTTTGCCGGTCTACTTTCACATTCCTCTTCAACACAGAAATGGTCCTCTTGAACAAATGTTATTATAAAATGAACATTTCTTACTGCAATTTTCTATTCACTTTCCCCAACGTTCATTTGCTGGTTTGCTGTGAGGATACTGTAAAAGACCTGCAGGTTTCAATGAGAACACCGATTCCATTTACTCACTTTATCTGAAGAAGTTTTCGCCATTGTCAATGGTTTTTGAGGTCATGTTGCCTGTGAGATACAGCTATAAATATGTCCTTTGGAACAGAAAAAGTGGCTTTAAGTTGGCCTTTCTCCCTCAACAATTTTTAATATGGCAGAGAAGTAATAATTATAATTTTTTTGGGGTCATGTAGCTTGTGAATACAGCACAAGATCATGGAGTCCAATAGGAACAGAAAATGTGGCTTCAATGGCAATTCTTCCCTCACAATTTTTTAACAGTGGCCTGAGAAGTCATTTTTATAATTTTTTTTGGGTCATTGCTGCTTGAAATGCAGCTATACTACAGGTCCAATATGTAACACATTGTTGTTTCTACAGACATCATGATTCTTCACTATTGTCCAAAGTGGCTCAAGGGTCATGCTTTGAATTTTTGGGGGCACATTTGCTTTGAAATGCAGCTATACTACAGGTCCTAATATAATAAAAAATGTTGTTTACCTAAACAGACATTATGTTCTTCACAATTTCAAGAGTGGCTCAAGGGTGAAGGTGCTTGTCAGAAACAGAAATAGGAGGACAATGAGTTAATGGACACAAATGCAAAATTAGACTTGTTTTTTGCAAGATCTTCAAACAAAGCTATCAATCCCTGTATTGAACAAACCCATTTAATACAATTAAAAAAAGAGAAACAAAGACAAGGTGGGATTCCATCCTATTTTAACAAGAGTGTATTTTCTAGAATTAAACTACTTAAAAAACTTGCATGTACAAAATAGCTGGTAAAAAAATATTTCTCTGAATAGTTACAAGGGAGGTACAAGAAAACTTGGACCAATGTAGGTTATTCAGAGGACATGGAGTATAGGAGCACGGACGAGAGAACAAAGTACAGAGACATTTCCTCCAGCGACTGTAGCAGTAAAAATCAGAAAAAAGAATGCCAAGAAAAAAGGGCACTGGGTGAACAGGAGCTTTAACCACCATGTATTCCAAGTGAACCTCAATTGGTCCGCATTGCATACGGAGGGGCAAGCGCTACCCAGGACAGGGACAGTATATGTCCATGAAATAAAATGGTGGTTGAAAGACTCCTTTTCCCGGCACTTTTGAATCAGTGGGTCAGACAGGTTTAATGGTCATCTGCGGTACAGGACAGATATAGTTAATGTCCAGTTCAACCAAAAATGGTGGTTCAAAGACTCACTTTTCTCCCGGCACTTTTTAACTTTGGTGGTCAATACAGTTTAATGGTCATTCTGCGACAGACAGATATTGTCAATGTCCAGTTCAACTAAATGGTGGTTGAAAGACTCCTTTTTCCGTCACTTTTTAAATGTGGTTGGTCCATAGCAGGTATTGCGAGGCTCATGCTGTGGCCCAGGACAGGTATGTCAATGTCCCAAGTGACACTCAAAATGGTGGTTGAAAGACTCCTTTTTTTCGCCACTTTTTAATGTGGGGGGTCATGCGGTTTGGGGCTCATAGCGTGGCCCAGTGACAGTTATAGTCAATGTCCAGTCAACTAAAATGGTGGTTGAAAGACTCCTTTATTTTCCCGGCACTTTTAAATCTGGGGTCATGCATGTTTGGGCTCATGCTGCGTTCCAGGACAGGGATATTCAATGTCCAGTTCAAGTAAGAATAATGTTCAAAATCATACTGCCTTCTGGCAACCTTTTTAATTTGTGGTGATTCAGATTAAGGGTCATGCTGTGGAACAAGACAGGGATAGTGAATGTTGTGTGAGATTTTTTTTTTTCTGTGGGCTTTTATAACCTAAGTGGTGTTGCCTAAGAAGTAGCCACGTATCCATTTGACTGTTGTGGATGTTTAATTCCAGCTTCTTACTCCAGCCCCAGTTTGGGTGTAAGAATGAAGGTGATTTGTTTGCTTCCAACCCATAAAGACTTTAATGTCCATTCGCTCATAATCGACTGTTCACTATCGACTATCATGGTTGATGATGGTCGACTATCGCACCATCCGACCGATGTCGATGGTCCACAGCAATCGCATCAACACTAGTCTAATAGGTCAAAGACATCAGCGTACAGGACTGAGTACAAGGGTGCGACAAACCGGAGCCAAACAAGGCATCCATCTCATAAAAGCGAAAAGGGCGTCATGGATCGGCAGGGAGTACAGAAAAAGTGTCTCCCATATACAGGGTCGGCGGCCGGCAAAATCAATTGCCGGCGCGCTGGCCCTTTAAATCCGAGAAAGCCGGCACGTGCCCTAAGGAGCGGGACTGTGCGCACCGTCCGGCCAGATAGCCGCGGGGAACCTTGAGTGCATAGGCAAGGTAATAATATCGCCCTGCGGCCGACATGAGACCGCATTACCACTCATCCCGGGCGCAGAAGAGGACATGGGGGCACGAGTGCGTCCGCAGCCCGGACCAGGGAAGGCGACGCTACTCGTGACACTTCCTCCCACACTCAAACAAAAACACCCCCCCTACCCCGCACACTCACAGACACTCCTCCCCCGCACTCTCAAACACATACTCCCCTCTCTGCACAGTCAAATACACACAGCCACACCACTCCCTGCACACTCCTATGGCATTTTTGTATTAGTTTATTTTCCCATTCCTTCCTTTCCCTCTGAGTCTTAAAATGTCCCATTAAGGTACAAGTGCGCCAAACTGAGACGCACGGAGTGCAATAGAACTATTTAAAAGTTCTATGGATTATATATGGGTGTTTGGCTACCACTGAGAAGCAGGAGCACCAGTTAAAATAAAATATACTGGTAACCAAATTGCGTATCAAGTGGGACCAATATCGCCACCCTGAGACGCAGAAGTGCAATAGAATTATTAAAAGTTTATACGGATTAAAATGGTGGTTTGCAACCCCTGAGAACAGGCACCAAGTTAAAAAAAAATATATTAACCAAATTTGCGTACAAGTGGCGTAATTGCGCAAAACTGTCAAACACAGAGTTGCAATAGAACCAATTTACATGTTAACTATTGATTAGATTATTATTTTTCCACTGCTGATAACAGCACGCAGTTAAGATAAAATATCTGTAACCAAATTTTCCTACAAGGGGGCTATTTGCGCAACTGAGATGCACAGAGACCAATAGAACTGGCAAACCACAACTCAAAAGGGCAATTTTCACCTCAGTTTGGGAGCTCTGCTGGCCAAAAAGGAGTAAAAAACATTGCTATTTGTCTGTGAATTCACAGGACAGGCTGTGCTGCACAATCTCTCCCCTCCTCCCCCCTTTTCACCCCTGCGGCTGCAGATAGCACTCGGTCTCTTTACAAGTCAGTAACACACAAATCCTAAAAAACTCTAATCTGGCTAATCCTCAAGCTTGACAGCTATCTAAAAAGGATGGTATAGAAATGAGTGTAAAACTATGTCTCGAGCTTTGAAAAAAACTATTGGGACAGCTTTCAGCGACGTGTCGCTCTGTAGTGAGGTAGTGAACGAATGCAGCTGAATAGGAAATGGAGCCACATATATAAAACGAGGTCATGGTGATTTTTGCAGCCGTTTTTAGAATCCAACAACGCCCATTCTTTTTTCGTACTTTTTCACCTCACCCCCTCTAGCTCTGACTAATTGGCGGGCCCGCCAAAATTACAGTAAAAACCCAAAAAAAAAAAAGGCACGATGTAAACCTGATAACGATTATCTTTAAAGGGGTTTTTGCCACAATGTAATTTGGGGTTTGGATCCCCAAAAGGGTTTTTTTAATAAATTTTCTAAAAAATGTGATTACAAAAATTGCAGTCGAGAGAGCTACAGCCTTTCCCCTTACATGCCCTTGGTTTTACTTAAAGTTTTTTATTAATACGACCTGACAAAGCTACTGTTTTTTGCTTTGCCGGGGGTTTTGCCAGGAGAGTTTTTCTTTATCTGATGGGGGACTGACTCAAAGTTTTTTAAGGCACCGAGTAGAAAATTTTTTTTTCTTTTTTATACAGAATTTAAACTAGGTTGTAGTGTGTTTAAATCCCGCTTAAATCTGATGACAGAGAAACTTTGGGGAAGAAGCTTTCAAGCTGCTGTGAGAAAAGGTTTTTGTCTTTTCCTATACAGAATCCCACAAGTTTGTAGTTTGATTATTTCCCAGTGGAAATGTCACATACACACATCCCATTATGCAGCTTTTTCTGCTTGTGCATCCCCTCTTCTCTTGCTCGGGGGTTTTTTACATTAGCTTCTTAGCCAGATAAGGCCCCTTTCCGAAAATTTGCAGTCTGGGGTGTCTGCTTGGGTTATTGAGAATTACAACTCTTGTACTGTTTATTATTTCACTTGTTTTGGGGGAAAGCTTCCCTTTGGATTTCACTCCTCATCGCCCCCACCCTCTCTCCCCTTCAGCTTCCATGACTCAGCTTTGATTTTGTTTCCCCATCCTGCTTTTCTTTGCTGGACAGGGGTACTACCTGGCCTCTTGGCAAATTCCTTTAAAAAATCCAAAATTAAACTATTGCATTTTTTGCAAAACCCCCGATATACTTAAAAACCATTTTTTGATTTTACTTTTGTCGATTTATTTATGCTTCATCCTAATTAAAGGGGAGCCATTATTATCACCATTTAGGGGGACGGGGAATAATAGGTTTTTAAAAGGATTAACCTTTTTCAGTTTATGCACAAAATTACCATGTCACAGAATGTTTATCTCATGTTTTCAATTGAAAATTTTGTTTACAGATAGGCAAACAGATAAACAGGAACTCTTGAACAAACATTTTTTGTCCCACCAGACTGTTCCTAAAATATAAACATTTTAATATTTTATTTCCCACTTCCTCCCAAAATTTCCCAGTGAACTATAATGGTGGGATACCATTTGCACTTTTAAACTTTGGGCTGACATTTATAAAGTGACTTCCCAGGGCATGTCTTATGAACTGGATTTAAATTTATTTCCCTTTCTTCTTCCATTTGGATCCAGACCTCCATTGGGGACTTTTTTTGGCCAAAACTCATCTCTGTGGGAATTTTTTACCCACCAAACACTTAAAATTTTCACATCCAGCACCTCCCTATCCAATTTCCCACCTCTATAAAATTTTTGCATAGGCCAAATAGTTGGGAGAAAACGGGGTTTTAGGGGGTGATAAGGTGGAGGTAAGGGCTATAGGGTGATAGGTGGAGGTAAGGGGGCTATAGGATGATAGTTGAAAATAAGGGGGAGATAACGTGATAGGTGGAGATAAAGTGGCTACAAGGTAATAGGTGGAGGTGGGAGGCTATGGGGTGATCGGTGGAGGTGGGAGGCTATGGGGGGATAGGTGGAGGCAAGGGGTCTATGGGGTGATAGGTGGAGGGGGGAGGCTAGGGGGTGATAGGTGGAGGTAAGGGGTCCAAGGGGTGATAGGTGGAGGTGAGGACTACAGAGTGCTAAGTGGAGGTGAGGGGCTATGAGGATGTAGGTGGAAAGGATTTTAAAAGGGGGGTTTTTTTTTTTTTTTTTTTTTTTTTTTTTTTTTTTTTTTTTTTTTTTTTTTTTTTTTTTTTTTTTTTTTTTTTTTTTTTTTTTTTTTTTTTTTTTTTTTTTTTTTTTTTTTTTTTTTTTTTTTTTTTTTTTTTTTTTTTTTTTTTTTTTTTTTTTTTTTTTTTTTTTTTTTCAGGTAAAAGGGAAGTGTAGGTGATACTATAGGTATTGGAAAATCTTGTTTTTATTTAGGTCTTCTTTCACCCTAAAAATTAAATAAGGTAGACAATAAGTGAGCCAATCCATAGGGGGAGTTTTGGGGTTTTTTTATGGTTTTACCGTCTCCCCCAGGTTTTTCCTTTTGGGGATTGGGTATGTGCCGTACTATTTGAACAAAGTGTTGTGTCAGTTTTTATTTAAAAACACTTTTGTTGCTGACCCAACCCAATGGTAAAAGGAGAGGCTCTACAGAAAAACTCTTATTTAAAAAAAAACCCCTTCCCCCACCAGCCCTATTTTTTTTTAAAGAAATAGATTAAATGTTGGCCCGACAAAGTCCACCGAATCCGTCGTAATCCAAAACGGACACCTGAAAAAAGAAAACAGAAATCCTACAGAAACCTTGGGGGTCTGGCATCACCCATCTTTCTTGGACACTGAATAGCGTATCCAGTGTCCCGGAAAGCTTGGTGACATCCCCCACAGCAGGAAATGCTGGGTGTCTACTGTGGGGGATGAGGGCCTGCCTAGGTTTCCTGGACAGTAGACGGTGTCCCTTCCCCCACCTTTCCCTTTTACCTCACCACCCCCACTCTAAACATCCCTCTCCTCCACCCCCACAAGTACATACACATAATGGATTTGAACGCTGATGCTGGGGTGGATTCAGCACCGAATCTGCCTCAGAATCAGCGTCCACTCCGACTGCAATCTGCTTTACACTGTTTGCCAAGGAAAATCAGCGTCGTAGTTCACACTTCACTGATTTTCTTTCTTTTCTTTCTGCGCCGCACATTATAATACATAGGAGGCTGAAAATATGCTTGAAAATCAATATCAAGTCCTTGTCTGAAATCTGCACTTACTGGCACAGATTTTCTGATGAGGATATGACACTCATTCAGCGCTGAAATTTTCAGCGTCCAAATCCGTCACATACGTATCCTAAACCCCCATTCTGAACCCCATCTCCTGCTCTATTACCTACCTCCCCTACTCTGAACTCCCCTTCTTTAACCCACTTCCCCAATTCAAAACACCTCACCCCTGCCCTAATTCCCTTCCCCCTGCTCTGATCCCCCTGCTGTAAGTCCTCCGACCCCTGCTCTAATTGCCTCCCCACCTGCATCAATTCCTCCCCCTGCTCTGATCCCCCTTGCCCTAATTCCCTCCCCCTCCTTAACTAATTACCCCCTGCCCTTATTTCCCACTCATCTGCTACTTACCCTCCTGCTCTTGATTACCCCTTTATTATTAACACCTAACTATGATCCCTTGCCCAAATTCCTCCCCCTCATGCTCTTATTATCCCTCTGCCCTTATTACCTCCCTTGTTCTGATACCCCTGCCCTAATTACCTCCTGCTTGGTCCCTGACCAAAATTACTTCCCCCCTGTCTGATCCCCCCCCACCACCCCATTTGTCACCCTGCCCTAATGTTTTGCTAACTATTTCAAGGGGTTGGATACGACTTTAAAGAAGGCAACCTCAAATGCTTTATTAACTTTATTATATGAAGAATTCAGTGATTACATAAGACTAAAAGAAGATAGTGTGATATTGCATACACGTTTGCAAAGCACGCAGAAATTTGTTTATAAATACTTACATTACACCTCTATACGGGTCAAAGCTTCATCAGGAATCTTACAAGCATCATCTATTGGCATCAACTGGGAGAAGCGGGCCAGCAAAGATAGAGAGAATCCCTGAAATCAACACCACATCACGTGTTTCCCCTTATACAGGTCAAAGCTTCACCTGGAATCTTATAAGCATCATCTGTCTGCATCAGCTGGGAGATTTGGGCCAGTGAAGACAGAGAATCCCTGGGATTCACACTGTGGCGGTGAGGTGTCCCTCTCCCGCCCACCGGTCCAGATACTTCTGACTCTGTTGTAAGCTTCTCCAGCTTATATCTCATTTGAAAACAAAAGTCTACGCACCCAAATGTTGCACGAACTAACAGATCAGTATTTTTCCAGTATAAGGCCTTATCCTCCGAATGGCCAATTCTTCAGAGGTCAACCTATAAAAATCCATCACCGGATGTTGAACACTCCTGGTAATAAGCCATGAACACCTGCATTCCCATGATTTCTCCCTAAACATCACTGGGTAGAATTATCATCAGCTGTTGTCACTTACATGGAGCTGTGTCTATGCGGTACAGTGCTCCCACAACAAAATATGTGAGCAACACTGATAAGGGAGCTCTGTGTACAGAGTTATGTGGAATTTTACAGGACTTACAGACTAACTATTTACCATCTAATATTTTTAAAGAGATACTGCCAATATGGATTTCGAATGGTCAATTAATATCTTAGTACTACACCTAATTACTCCCCCACTCTGATCCCCATTGCCCTTATTACCCCCGCCATAATTTCCTCTCCCTGCTTTAATTACCCCCTGCTCTTATTACATCCCTGCTCTGATCCCCCTACACTAATTGTCTCCCATCCGCTGTGATCCCCATACCTTAATGGCCTCCCCCTGCTCTTATCCCCCTTGCCCTAATGCCTCCCCCGCTCTGATACCCCCTACCCTAATGACCTCCCCTCTGCTCTGATTTCCCCTACCCTAATGGCATCCCACCTGCTCTTATCCCTCCCACAGAAATCAATCACCTGACCTAGAGTCCAGCAGACTTCTACCTTCAGCACTCAGTGCTCTGCTGGGGAGAGGGAGGCGAAGATCTGCCCACTTTTCCCAGCAGTACACTGGGCGCTCATGTGCTGACAGCTTCCTGTCATGTGACAGGAGCTGCTGGAAAGGAAAGAACATTAGGAGAAATATAGTACTTCTATTAAAGTTCCTCCTGGCTGCACTGACACCAATGTGAGTTCCCTCTGCCCCCTCCTCCTCACCCTGTGCCGGATGAGTAGGGAGGGTGATCTACAGCTGAAGGAAGGTGCCGGCTGTGACCTACAGTCAGCACCTGCCAGGTTCTGAGTTGGCTCCATACCTTCACTGCGACCCCCTACTGACAGGCAGACGTAGGCGCCCTAAGCGAACACCTACCTCTGCCTACCCATTGTCCCGGTCCTGCCACATGGGATCCGTTCATTACAGATACCTACGGCACCCAACTGACCGAATTAATTACAATGGGCCTGTCCAACAGACGCGGCGAGTGTCCGTAGTGAACGTATCCTGTAGGGTCAATTTTTCACCTCTGCAACGAACTTCTGGCCGGATGGGAATCTAGCCTTACAAGTGAGTCATTGGTTACATACTTACATAGTTACATAGTTTGTAAGGCTGAAAAAAGACAGACATCTATCCAGTTCAGCTTATTTTGCTAAAGTGTTGTTCCAGAGGAAGGCAAAACCCCCCATGATGTAGAAGCCAATTGTCCTTATTTTAGGGACAAAATTCATTCCCGACTCCAATCTGGCAAACAGAATAATCCCTGGATCAACGACCCTTCTCCAGAACCCTAGTCACTTCTCCCGGACCCTTTTTGAACTCTGTGACTGAATTCACCATGACAAGTTCCTCTGGCAGAAAGTTCCACAGTCTCACTGCTCTTACAGTTTATGTAGAAACTTTCTTTCCTCAATACATAGAGGATGCCCCCTTGTTCTGAATATAGTCCTCGGTATAAATAAATCTTGAGACAGATCTCTATATTGACCTTTAGTATATTTAAACATATTTATTATGTCCCCCCGAAGCCGTCTTTTCTCTAAACTAAATAACCCTAATCTTGCTAATCTTTCTGGGTATTGCAGTCCACCCAGTCCTTTCATTATTTGTGCTGCTCGCCTTTGTACCTGTTCAGGCTATATAGTGTCTTTCCTGTGCACTGGTGTACAAAACTGTACACAATATTCCGTGTGTGTTCTGACCAGTGACTTGTATAATGGGAGAATGATGTTCTCATCGTGTGCATCTATGCCCCTTTTAATACACCCCATAATCCTATTTGCCTTGGCAGCTGCTGCCTGACACTGACTGCTACAGTTAAGTTTACCGTCCACCAGGATTCCCAAGTCCTTCTCAATGTCACTTTACCCAGTGTTTTTCCAATTAACATGTTATCATGTAATAGATTTTTATTCCCCATGTGCATAACCACATCCAGATCCCTTTGTAATAACACACTATCCTCAATTGTGTCTATTACGATACAGAGCTTAGTATCATCTGCAAAGATTGATATTCTACTGTGATATCCATGTGTGAGATCAGTAATGAAAATATTAAAGAGAATAGGGCCTAATGCTGATCCATGTTGTACCACACTAGTAACAGGGATCCAATCCTAGTATGTACAATTATCCTTTGTTTTCTATCACTGAACCAGTTGCTTACCCACTTGCAAACATTTTCCCCCAGTCCAAACATTCTCATTTTATGTACCAACCTTTTATGTGGCACAGCATCAAATGCTTTAGAAAAATCTAAATGTATGACATCCAGTGTCTCACCCGATCCAGTCTAGAACTAACTTCCTCATAGAAGCTGATGAGATTAGTCTGACAGGACTGTTCCTTCATAAACCTATGCTAGAACAGTGTTATACTTTTATTTTCCGTGAGATACTCCAGGATAGCATCTCTTAGAAAACCTTCAAACATTTAACCATCAACAGAGGTTAAACTTACCGGCCTATGGTTTCAAGGATCACTTTTTAACCCCTTTTTGAATATATGCACCACATTTTCTATGCGCCAATCCTTTGGGACATACCTCATTATTATACAGTCCATAAATATTAATAATAGGGGCCTATCTATGACATTACTTAACTCCCTTAGGACACAGAGGTGTCTACCATCAGGACCTAGTGATTTGTGTATTTTAATCTTCTTAAGATGGAGCTGCACTTCTTCCTGGTTTAGACAAGAAACATTTAAGGTGGAGTTTACCTCATCCTTCTGCTCATCAACACGAAGGTCAAGCTCCTCATTAAATACAGTGGAGAAAATTTTTTAATAGGTTTGCTTTCTTTTTATTGCCCTCTACAATATCTCCCTCAAGACTTTTCAAAGGGCCAACAGTTTCTGTTTTAATCTTTTTACTATTTGTATAGTTAAAAAATATTTTGGAGTTAGTTTTATTTTCTATGGCAATCTGCCTTTCTTTCTCCAGCTTTGCTGCCTTTATCATTATTTTACATATTTTATTTTTTTCATTATAGCTTCTTAGTGCTTCTTCACTGCTGTCCTGTTTTAGAAGCTGAAACACTTTATTTTTGTTATTTCTTGCCTCCTTTACATCTCTGTTGATGTACCTCTCACAGTGGATGCTTAAGATGTTTTTAAACATCTCCCATTTATTATTTGTTCTGCTATTTTTAAACACCTTGTCCCAGTCAATACGCTATAGAGCCTCCCCAAGCAGAATAAAATTAGCCTTCCTAAAATTCAGTGTTTTTTGTGGCTCCTCGACAAAAATCTCTATTGAAGGATAAATGAAAATTTATTATATTATGGTCACTATTTCTAGGTGCCCCCAACTGAACCTTTGTTATTTGTCAGGTCTATTAGTGAATATTAAGTCTAAAAAGGGCCTTTCCTCTAGTCGGTTTCTGCATCTTTTGGGAAAGGTAATTATCTTTAGTTATTGACAAAAAAACCTGTTTCCTTTATGAAGCTACGGTTTCAGTTTCCCAATTGATGTTTGATAGTTAAAGTCGCCATAATAACAAAACTCATTCTGATTAGCCGCCCAATCTATTTGTTGAGGAATCATCTTCCATGGGTTCTGTTTATTTGGGGGCCCTAGCAGACCCCTAATAGAATTATATTATTGTTATTACCCCCATGTATATCTACCCATAATGATTCCATATGTTCATTTCCTGTATGTATCTGTTCCCTCAATGTTGGCTTTAGACAGGATTTTACATAGAGACATACATCTCCCCCCTTCGGGTGTTTACGATCTCTTCTAAATAAACTGTAACCTGTAAGTTAACCGCCCAATCGTAGCTCTTGTCCAATCATGTCTCAGTTATCCCCACTATGTCATATTTTTCTTCAGCAATTAATAATGCTAGTTCATTTATTTTGTTGGTGAGACTCCTGGTCAGCATGCAATTTAAAGATTTTTCAGTTTTTATTCTTTTATCCTTGTTCTTTTTAACTATTGCTACACCCCCTACCTCCACTCCACCCCCTGTTTTATTCCTTATTCCCAGCTCTCTATCTTCACTATTTTGCACACTATCTTTGTAGTTACCCTCCAACTTCCTGGCCATTTTGTCCCCCAATACATCTGCACCCTCCCCATTTAGGTGCAGCCTGTCCCTAGCTTAGAGTCTTTAGCCAAGACAGAAGTCAGCCCAGTGCTCCAAAAACCCAAATCCCTCTTTCCTACACCGATTTTTGAGCCACTTATTCACCTCTCTAATCTCTGGCTGCCCCTCAGGTGTGGCCCGCAGTACAGGTAGTATTTCTGAAAATATTACCTTGGAGGTCTTGCCTTGAGCTTTTTGTATAAGTCCCTGAAATCATTTTTATGGACACTCCACCTACCTCTAACTTTGTCATTGTTGCCAATGTGAACAATCACAGCTGGATTCTCACCAGCCCCACCCAGCAATCTGTCAACCCAATCCACGATATGTTGAACTTGGGCCCCAGATAAACAACATACTGTAGGACGATCATGGTCTTTGTGACAAATTGCCCGGTCTTTTCCCCTAATAATGGGGTCCTCAACTACAAGCACCAGTCTAGCCTGCTCTGCACTCCTATTCCCCACCTTACTGGAGCAGACAACGGTAGTGTCTCGCTGCAGCAGTGCTATTCCTGAGATGACATCCCCGTCAACTGCCAATATTGCAAATTTGTTGGGGTGTTCCAGATCCGGACTAGCCTCCCTGACACTTTTTCCTCTACCCTTCTTTCTAACTGTTACCCAGCTACCTGCCTCATGTTCCTGCACCTCCATGCTGCCATCCTCCCCAGCGTCTACACCTGTGAGTGATTGCTCAGTGAGCAGCAAACTGTTCCAGTTGGTGTGGACTCGTGTTGCCATTGTCATTTGATCAGATCAGTTCTAAATGTGCAGTATTACTATCTGCCAGCAGCGTATGATCTCGAAATGTGTTCAAGGATTGATATTGCACAGATGTGACAGATGGCATTGTCAACATGGAATTCATGGGGATGTTACAAAAAGAGATACACAGATACAAATATAAAAATCAGTACAATACTCTCCTAAAATCCCCAAATCTAAAGTCCCTCAATCTTAAATCCCACAATTAAGCCAAAGACACACTTCAGACAGAAGACAAACTCGCAGGCTTGGTCACTCACTCTTTTACTCACTCTTTTACTTAGCTTTTAAACCTTTTATCCAATGCTGTTTTACAGTGCTGCTGCAAATCTCTCCTTCAGGAAACAAAGGCCTAGAAAGCTCCACACAGGTGCAATTTAAGCTCTGCTGATTAGGTAACCACACCCCTAACTAGTCACCTGATTGTTTCAGCAAACACACTCAGCAAGTAATGTATGCTTGCAACTTTAGAACTGTAATACACAAAACTACTCTTTAATACTATAACTGTAATCTATACACAAAATAAGTATAGTTGCAATGTATAAACTATAGATGTAATCTATGCACAAAATAAGTACAGCTGCAATGTATAAACTACATTAGGTGACATTTCCCAACATGCCAACACCATTTTTTTGGTCTAGATTGCTAAATCTGCTTTTGACGCCATAATTTGGATGTAAATGAACTGTCATACGCAAAAACTAGGCGCATTAGATGCCGGGACTGACACATTGTAATGCACCTAAAAATGATGCGCTGTGCATCTCCATAATTAAATGTGCTTATTGAGGAGCATAGCACATCATTACAGGCAGGGCCGTTCCTAGGGGCGGGCAGGGCGTGCGACCGCCCGGGGCGCCGAGGCTCCGCTCACCCGAGGGGGGCGCCGCGGCCGCCTGCCCTGCCCGCCCGGGAGCGCCCCTGACTCTGCGCGGTGTTTTATAACAACCGACGCAGAGCCAGCAGCTGCGGTTACAGGGGAGGAGGCGGGACGGATCGTTCCTTCCTGACTCCTCCCCCTGTATCAGCGTCACAGGGGGCGCACGGCTTTCACCACGCCCTCTGTGACGCTCGATCTCGGCTGGCAGCTCTGCCGCCGAGGAGATCCCTGGGAGCTGCGTGCAGCGTAAGCGGCGTGATGACGTCACGCTGCTTACACCGCTCAGCAGCTTCCGGAGCTGGACGCGCGGACCGAGGTCTGGTAAGTAATTTTTTGTTATTTTTATAATTACTTACAGGGGGGCATCACTGGCTATAATGGGGGCATCACTGGCTACAAGAGGGGCATCTACTGGCTACAAGGGGGCCAACACTGGCTAAAGGGGCAACACTGGCTACAAGGGGGGCATCCACTGGCTATAAGGGGGGCATCATGGCTACAAGGGGGGCATCATTGGCTACAGGGGGGGCATCATGGCTTAGGGGGCTCAGGTATAGAGGGGCATCACTGGCTACAATGGGGGCATCACTGGCTACAGGGGGCATCACTGGCTACAAGGGGGCATCACTGGCTACAGAGAGGGCATCACTGTCTATATAGAGGGGCATCACTGGCTACAATGGGGGCATCACTGGCTACAATGGGGCATATTGGCTACAAGGGGGGCATCACTGGCTACAATGGGGGGCATCACTGGCTATAAAGGGGGCATCACTGGCTACAAAGGGGGACATCACTGGCTGTAAGGGGGACATCACTGGCTATAAGAGGGGGGCATCACTGGCTACAATGGGGGGCATCACTGGCTATAAGGGGGGCATCACTGGCTATAAGAGGGGCATCACTGGCTATAAGGGGGGCATCACTGGCTATAAGAGGGGCATCACTGGCTATAAGGGGGGCATCACTGGCTACAATGGGGGCATCACTGGCTGTAAGGGGGACATCACTGGCTATAAGGGGGGCATCACTGGCTATAAGAGGGTCATCACTGGCTACAGGGGGGGCATCATTGGCTATAAGGGGGGCATCACTGGCTATAAGAGGGCATCAGCTTGGCTTACAATGGGGGGCTTCACTGGCTATAAGGGGCATCACTGGCTACAGGGGGCATCACTGGCTATAAGGTGGGCATCACTGGAAACAGGGGGGCATCACTGGCTAAGGGGGCATCACTGGCTACAGGAGTGGGGCATCTACTGGCTACAGGGGGGCATCTACTGGCTTACAAGGGGGGCATCACTGGCTATGGGGGGCATTGCTGGCTGCAGGGGGCATCACTGGTAAGGGGGATTCACTGGTATAGGGGGCTCTACTGCTACGGGAATACTGGCTACAGGGGGCATCACTGGCTACAGGGACATCTACTGGCTACAGGGGGGCATCACTGGCTTCAGGGGGGCATCACTGGCTAAAGGGGGGCATCTTCTGGCTACAGGGGGGAAAACTGGCTACGGGGGCTCTTCTGGCTAGGGGCATCACTGGCTACAGGGGGCTACTACCTGGCTACAGGGGGCATCACTGGCTACAGGGGGCTACTAAGTGGCTACACGGGGCATATTACATGGCTACCATATGAGGTGCTTTAGATGGGGAGTTTGTATAGAGATAGGAATTGGTAGAGAAGTAATGATAAATTGAGGAGTCTTAAGATGTTTGTTTTGTAAATTTTACAGTGAAGAGTTGAGAATAGTCGTCATGGCGTCTGGGACAGATGGAAAAAAGAAGAGAAAGAGAACAACTCTTCAGAGACTGTGAGTCACTAGATATAACTTTACTGTAATCATTTATATGTCTGCAGAGCCTGTGTACAGCGGGTATCCACCACTGTATGGTCCACTGTATGCCGGGAATATTGGTTGTAGTATAATGGTTTATACTCAGTAATGGTCAGTTTGTATTATCCGGTCACTATATGGTGGTGATATGTGGTCATTGTGTGGTTTTATTATTCAGTCACTGTGTGTTGGTGATATGTGGTCTTAGTGGTCTTGGGATTCTGGTTGGTGTAGCGGTGTTATTTGGTAACTGTAGGACTATGATTTAGCAGTTTTATACGTAGCACATTGTGGTAAAGCTTTTTGTATATTTTGGCTTTGGTTTATGGTGATGCACTGTGGTGCCGTATGTTACGGGAGGGGAGGGGGGGGGGGGCGACATTTCTTCACTTCGCCCTGAGTGAAATTTAGCCTAGGAACTGCCCTGATTACAGGTGTATATGTGTTAGGCGCATTTCACATTTTACAAGTATGTGTTAGGCGCATTACAAATATGTGTTAGGCGCATTTCATATACTTGTAATGATAAGTTATGGACCTCTGTGCGCGATGTGCCTCGATGGACATACACTCCTAATGATATACTATGTGCCGCAATTTGCGCTAATCATGGCACAAAACATTTCATTGGTAGAGTATGTAATGCCCCTATTGAGGCACATCGCGCACGGAGGCGCATAGCTTATAATTACAAGTATATGAAATGCGCCTAACACATACTAGTAATGTGTCTAACACATACTTGTAATGCGCTTAACGCATACTTGTAAAATGTGAAATGCGCCTTACAAATATACACCTGTAATGATGTGCTATGTGCCTCAGGTGCAATTTATTATGGAGGCACACAGCGCATCATTTTTAGGCGCATTATGTTTACTATGCAAGGTGTACCTGATGCCAGATTTTTGATAGGGTCGGACTTTCTGGCACACTTTACACTTATTTAATGCACCTAAAAACTGACATAGGGCAATACATTACATGTGTGAACCGAGAATCTCAAAGTTTTTTCATAAAAACTGACATAGCACCGCCAATTTTCGGACATCTCGCCCTATATGTCTGCTATAGATTTTAATGTACTGCAATAATAAATAAACACAGGTATTTGCTAAAGGATTAAAAGGGGCTTCTCCCCTCAATCTTAAGTCCCACACTTAAACCAAAGACACACTTCAGACAGAGAACACACTCGCAAGCTCGGTCACTCACTCTTTTACTTAGCTTTTAAACCTTTTATCCAATACTGTTTTGCAGTGCTGCTGCACATCCCTCCTTCAGGAAACAAAGGTTATTGTGTTTATAATATGCAAGAATTCAAATACAATAATTGATTATTCACTTGTAGCACCTTTCGAAACACTTAATATAACTGAAAAAAGTTTGCTGGTAATAATGGCAGTTTAATTGCTGTGCAGTACTGCAAGTAAAAAACACACCAAAACCGTACCGTGTGAAAGCACTCTAAGTGCTGGTCATCAGCAAAGGTGTTATTCTGAAAAGGATTTCAATTTCTGACCCATCTTGTTTCCTTACTATTCTCTGCATCTACTGTCTACCTTTATCCTTTGCCTATTAAAGGGGTTATTTTATTCCAAGTATGACCCTATATGATGGTTAGATAGTAGCTACTAGCTAAGAGACAGTTTGCCAAAAGGCAACTAAATACCATAAATATACTAACCACCACCCATAAAGTCCTAATACTAAAACATAACTTTTACTATGTTTATTTACTCCTATTAGCTTCCTATTCAAAAAAATAAGGGCATGTCCCCACGGCACTGGTTTTCGGCCGGTTTTTCAGGCAGTTTGCGGTTTTGCAGACCACCTGAAAAACCGGCCGAAAATGAGCACAATGGGCTCCTATGGAAAACCCGTGCAGCAGTCTCCACTGCACAGGTTTTTCACCCTGCGTTTTTTCCACCCGCGGGCAAAACATTCTACATGCACATTCTTCCCTCTGGTTTTCGGACATAATCTGTGCGTGTAAATGTGAAGGGGGGGGCGTCATCGCGGAGAAAAGCCGCCCTCCCCCCGCCCGGCCGTGGGGACGTCCGCAAAACAGGACAAATACCGGTCGGATAAACTGACCAGTATTTATCCCTTGCCATGTGAACGCACCCTAACATGAATCTGGCAGTAATGTGCTGGAGAGTTCTGATCCTGTCAGTATTGTAACAATAGTGTCTTCAGTTCACTATCCTCAGGATACACACTGCCTAATTGTGAAAATAATATCACTGCTCCTCCTCCTCCTCCCCAGACATATTTCACCAACAAAGTGCTGATTTCAGAGGTTATAAATCATGTCAGTGTTGTGGGGGCAGTGATTTTTTTTAGCAATTCAGCAGTGTGCATCCTGAGGGTAGTTAGTATATTTATGGTATTTAGTTGTCTAACTAATGACATTGATGGCATATCGATGGGATATGCCATCAATGTCCCCACTTCTGGGACCCACACTAATCTTGAAAACCAGCCCCAAAACCTCTCCATTTTGAGCGTGCCACTTGTCTGTATTCGGAACTCCCATTGATCTCAGTGGGAAAATCCTGACCACCTGGGACCTGCACATATCAGACATTAATGACATATCCTACTTAAATCCGATTAATGTCTATGGTGGGAATTCTTCCTTAACCTTGATTACCGAAATCTTTCTGCCCTGACCTTCTGCTTGTCCTGACCCTTTTATACAGACTACTGCTAATTAAAAACACCTGGGCCAAATGGGGAGGAATGCTGATCCATGAGTGCAAAGAAATAGACCTATGTATACAAACTAGGAAGGGAGAGACATGGACCGCACATCCTCACACTATACGTTGATCTAATACTTCTCAGCAAAACTTTGCAAAAATGAACAGAAGGTTCTTAGTATACTTTTTGATCAAAATGTATAGGCCCACTTGCCACTTCACGGCGACCTCTTTAAAGTGGGTCCCTACACTAAATGGTGGTAAGACTGCATGGCGGCCACCGGCCAGCAAAAGCCAAACAGATGAGGGGCACAGCCCAGTGGCCCAACAACACCACTGCTGCCAGACCTAGCCCCTTGGCTCTGGGCTGCTAGGTCTGGCAGCAGTGGTGCTGTTGGGCCACTGGGCTGTGGTCCTCATCTGTTTGGCCTTTGCTGCGGTGGTGGATGCCATGCAGTGCTGCCCCCATTTCAGCCAAATAGACGTATGTCAGCATACTGACATGTGGTGTGGTTGGAGCCCACGTTCAGGGTAGCAGGACAGCATCCTGGAGCTCCTTTTCCAACTGCAGCACACACTGGAGGGAATTTGGCAACAGAATCCTCAGGTTACACTCCTCACCTGAGGTCTGCAGCTAGCAGGCTTTTTAAAGGCCTCAAAGAGGTCCATCATTGGTGTGCTCCATTGCTTGAGTCAAACTGAGTGCTTGTTGAGAGAACAGAGTGCGAAGTTAAGAAACCGGAGGACTGGTGAGTGGCTATATATAGTTTGTAGCAAAAGTTGTTTTATTTTTCTATTGCGGGTTTGGGGGGGGGGGGGAAAAAAAAAAAAAAATGGTGGTCCCAACCTTTAAGAGGGGACAAAGCCTGGGGTCCTAGGGGGGAGGGGACGGGGCCGGGTTTAAAATCCAAACACCCTTTTTGGCAGATTTGGGGCCCTTTGCTTGGGCCGGTGCTTGGGGGAAAACGGGCGGTAAAAAGGATAAAAACGGGAGAAAAGGTAAGCCTTTTTTTTTTTTAAACCCTTTTCTTTTCTTTTTTTTTTTATTTTTACGGGGAAAAATTAATTTTAAAAATGTAAAATAAAAAACCCCAAAAAAAAAAATTAAAAAACCCGGGGTTCCCTGACAAGTCAAGCAATTGGTCCCTTTTTTAGACCAAAAAAACCCCGGGGGCGTTTTGCATAAAGGGGAAAGTTTTCCCCGGGGGAAAAAAAAAAAAAAGGGGAAAGGGCCCCCGGTTTTTGGTAAAAAAAAAATTTTCCCCATTTTTCCAAAAAAAACCCCCTTCCCCCAAATTTTGGCCCCAAAAGCCTTTGGATATAAGGGGGGGATATCTCAGAAATGGCACCCATATAATGTTTTTCCCACAAACCCCCCTTTTTTTTGGGGTGGGGCTTAAAAAAACATTTTTTGGGGGGGGATTCTTAAACAAAGAGTAAATAATTTTCCCAACCCCCCTACCAATTTTTTTCCCCCCCGGGGTTGGGTTTTTTTTCCGGTTTAAAAAAAGGGGGGGCGGAGCCACTTTTTTTAAAATTTAAAAAACCAAAAACTTTTAATCCAAAGAAAATTTTAAAAATCTCAAACTAAGGAACCCCCAATTTTTTTTGAAAATTTGAGCGAAACTAAAAAAACATTGGGATTTGGATTAAAATGCGGGCAAAAAACCTTTTTTTAACGATTTTGGGTTTTTAAAAAAAAATTATTTTCTTTAAATCTTTTTTTCAAAAATTACCTAAAAAAGGGGGGCTGTTCGGGGAAAAATTTCAAATCAAAAAAAAAGGGGATAAGGGCTATAGAAAATAAAAAAGGGGTTAAAAAGGGGGAAAAAAGGGGTTAAAGGTTGAAAAAAATAAAAAGGAACTTTTTAAACCACATTGAAAAAAGCCCCCAAAAATATTTCAGCAATTCATCCTAATTTTTGGTAATAAAAAACATGGCCACTGGTTTTTCCCCCCCCCATTAAAGGGAATGTAAAAAAATCCCACTCCAAAAGAGATTTTTTTAATGGTCCTAAAAGGTTTTTTTCCCCAGGGGCCGAACGAAATTTTCCCTTCTGCTATTTGGGCTTTAAACCCCCTTTTCCCCTACAAGGAAAACCCCATCCTTTTAAAAAGTTGAAAAATCCAAACCTTTTAAAATTTTAAATTAAAAGGAAAAAATGTTAAAAAATTGGGTTTTTCCCAAAAAAAAGGGGGGAATTAATTTTTTTTGTAAAATTTATTGGAAATTTTTTCATGCTTTACCCCAAATTTTTTTTGGGTAAATTCATTTTAATCATTTTTAAAAAAAGGGGGGAAACAAGGGAAAGGGTGTTTATGTAAAAAAAAAAGGGGCAAATTAAAAGGGAAAAAAAGGGGGAAAATGGGGGAAAATTGTGGGTTAAATCCAGGGGGAAAAAAAAAAATTTAAAATTTTTTTAATTTTGGGCCCCCCCAAAATAAAAAAAAAAAAATTAAAAAGGGTTTCAGCAAAAAATTTTAAAAAAAAGGGGTTAATTTTTAATTGGGGTATTTTTTTCAACAAAAAGGGGAAAATTCCTAATTTTGGGGAAATAATTTTTCTTTTGGGGAAAACCTGGGGGTTGTTTTTGTTTGGTTTTAAAACAAACTGGGAAAAACCCCGAAAAATTTGGAAGGGCCATAAAAATTATTTACTCTGGAAAAAAAAAAAACCAACAAAAAAAATTAATTTTAAAAAAATTTTTTTTAAGGGGGGATGCAAAAAGGGTAAAAAGGGGAGAGCTATTAAAATTTTGTTGAAAATTTGGGGGTTTAAAAAAATTTGGAAATTTAAATTGAAAAATTAAATTTAGGGAAAATTAGCCAAAAACTAAACAAAGGTTTATTTGAAAAAATAAACAAAAAAAAAACATTTAAAAAAAAAATTTCAAGGGGGAAAAATTAAAATTAAATAAGACTTATAAAATTTTTAAAAAAAAAAAAAAACAAAAAAAAAAAAAAAAAAAAAAAAAAAAAAAAAAAAAAATTTTTTTTTAAAAAAAAAAAAAAAAAAAAAAAAAAAAAAAAAAAAAAAAAAAAAAAAAAAAAAAAAAAAAAAAAAAAAAATCAAAAAAATTAAAAAGGGGGAAATAACCCAAAAATTGGGTTTAGCTCCCCACCAAGAAAAGGGAAGAGGAAAAAAAATTTTTTAGTGTAATTACAAAAAATAGAGGATGGTCCAATTTCAAAAAAGGGGGGTTGAGTTGAATCCAATCTAATTTTGGCTTTTAAAAAAATCAAAAATTTAAAAATTTAAAAAACCCCCCAGGTTTCCCCCCGGATTTTAAAAGGCCCCCCCTTTTGGCCCCCAGTTTTTTAATACCCCTATTTTTTGGGGAAAAAAATGGAAAGGCTTAGTCCCAAAAAAAGGCCCAAATTTTCCCATAATTAAAAATTTTTCCGTTTGGGAAAAATGGGGGGTAAAGGGGAAAAAGTTTAGGCAAAAACAATTTTAAGGTTGGGGAAAAAAAAAATAAGGAAAACGGCAGAACAATCAAATTTTTTTAAAGATTTTTTAAATTTGATAGGGGCGTGGGATTTTGTGTTTTTAGTTTAAAGGTTTAAAAAACCCAAATTTTTTGGGGTTTTTAGGTTTGGGGAAAAAAAAAAGGTTAAGGTTTCCCGGGGGAATCAGAGAGGGGTTTTTAAATGACTCCAAACCCTGGGGGTCTCCAGTTGTGATGGGGGCCCAGGGCTCAGATTGGGTCCTCTCTTATTTTAAAGTATTTATTTTAAAGATATAGTGGAAGGGATCGATAGAAAGGTTTCTATTTTTGCAGATACACAAGTATGAGGGGAGTCAACTATGGAAGATTCCCAAAAATTGCAGCAACTGGACCACTGAGGCTTTGGGCATCCATTGGCAAAAGGGGTTCAATGTGGATAAATGTAAGGTTCTGCATCTGGGGAGAATAATCTAAAGGCATCTATTTTCCCAGGGAGAAAAAATTTGGGGAATCGCTTGTTGAAAAGAGGGGCTTTTTGTAGACATAGACTACAAAAACAGCAGAAAGCAATAGCTGCCTCTAGGGCAAGTAAGTATTGGGTGTATTTTAAAAGGCATGGACTCGGGGACAAGGATTCTTCTACCGCTCTACAAAGCATTGTGCTCCTCATTAGAATATGCTGTTTTTCTTGGCCCCGTTTATAGAAAAGATTTAATAACTAAGAAGGAAAAAGACAGCAACCAAACTTATAGGGGAATGGGGCACTTAGTTATGAGGAGAGGGTTTGTAGAATTGAACTTATTTTCTTGAAAAAGACGGCTTCGGGGGGGCAGATTAATTTATATAAAATATAAAATGGTCCCTACAAAAAGTATGGGGAAAAAAATTATTTCAAGTGAACCCCCTCAAAAGACAAGGACTTCCCTTTGACTAGAAAAAAGGGTTTAATCTCCAAGGGGAAGAGCGTTCTTCACGTAAAAAACTGTGAATCTTGGGAAAGCCGCCCGAGGAGCTGGTCACGGCAGGAAGTAGAGAGTTTCAAAAAAGGTTAGATACCTACCGGAACTAAAGAATATTTCTGCTATGTAGCCATGAAAATTTTGGGTCGGCTGGGGGAGGCTTGGGTTTCAGAATACGGACTCCACTGGACAGATTTGGGTTTTTGCCTTGTGGGTTTCAAGGTAATTAACCCTGGTGGGTGGGGAAAATGTCCTTTTTTCTCTCTCCCATCACCCCCCATTTTTCCCCCCCTTGGTTTTTAACTGATGGGCACGTTCTTCTTCAACCGTACTAATATGTAAAAGCCCGACCGACACAGAAAAGGAGCCCATGAAACTCTGAAAATATAAATAGCACAGAGTTAGTAACCTACTGTCACTAAAAGGCTGCTCCTTTTCCCAAATGGCTCCTTGGACCGGGGGCAACAAAATCAGTTCTGGGGTCAGATTTTGGTCATGGAAAGGGGTTGGGCCGTCCAGGGACATCCCCCGAAATCTTGATACCCTATAGATTTTCCCTTTGGGACATATTTACCCTCAACAAGTTTTGCTGGCGGCTGTCTACTATAAAATAATTATAATATATATCAAAAACATTTTCATTTGAAACCCGAAGTTTACTTACATTAAAAATATAAAAAAAAACACTGTGCTGTTTTTTTTCACTATCTACATGAAATTAAATGACCTTACCTGTTTTTAGGTCAATTAATTACCAAAATTATTTTATTTTTCCCAAGCCCGAATAATAAGAGTATTTTTTTTTGCATTTTTTTTTTTACTTTTGCAAAGTCAAAAGTTTCATACATAGATTCTATGCCCTTTAAACAATTTGGAAAATTCAATGAAGTACCATGTCTTTTTAAGCTTTTGGTAGTTTATTGGCAACATTGATTAATTGGATACACCCGTGGGTTATTTTTTAAATGCACACCCGAAAAACCCTGCTTCTGTTGTAACACTGGGAAAATCTAAAAAAATCACCAAGATATCAGGAAGATAATTGGGACTTTTACAAATCTGGATCACTTTGGTGCAAATTTTTGATACCCGAAGGCCTCTTCATCTGTACAAACAATTATACACAAGTACAAACAAGTAGGAATGTCCACCATCATACCCCTCAGGAAGGAGAAGGTTTTTTTGTCTCAATTGAAAATGCTTTGAACAGTCAATCACCACAAAACCAAAAACAAAAAATCTTGTGAAGATGCTGGCGGAAGCTGGTAAGTTATGTCATTATCCACAGGAAACGGTACTGTAAAAACATGGGGTGAAAGGCCGCTCTGCCAGGAGGAAGTATTACTCTAAAAAAAACATATAAAATCCGATTAATGTTTGAAAATGCACAAAGGAAAAAGACCTACTTTTTTTTTTGAGTCCTGTTGTCGCGAAAAAAATTCAAGTGTTTGACCTAAAGACCTTGTTTTCTTTGGAGAAAAAGGGAAAGTTGGAAGCCTAAAAAACCCCCCAACTGTGAAACATGGGGGTGGCAGCATCATGTTGGGGGTTTTTTTGCTACAGTAGGGCTGGTGCACTTTACAAAATAGATGGTTCATTGGAAAAAAAATTTGTACATACTGATCAACATCCAAAAATACCCGGAAATTAAAGCTTGGGTGGAAAAGGGCCTTCCAAAAGGGCAATGACCCAAAAAAAAAAATCGCCAAATTGGTTTTCAAATGGTTTAGGGGTAAACCCAAAGCAATTTTTTTGGGTGGCCATCACAAAGCCTTGATCGTATCCATTGAAAATGTTGGGCAAAGCGAAAAGGCGGGCGGCAAAGGGACCTACAAGCATGGCCTTCTTATTTTTGTCAGGAGGAAAGGGCCAAAACCCCTAAACTTTGAAAAGTTTTTGGGGTATCCAAAAAAATTTGCCAAATCTCAGTTAAGGGGGTTTCCCTCTGTTTCTAAAGTTTGACCTTTGAGAAAGTAAAAAATGTTAAAATTCCTTTGTTTTGGCATTTTTCTGAATTTTTGTAGGTGCATGCTTTGTGTTTTTTTTAGTGGTGTTAAAATTGGTTTAAATATATTTAATATATTTTAAAAAAATAATATATTATTATATAATAAACAAAGACAAAAAAACAAATACATAGTGCCAAATAGTGTTCCCCCCAAAAAAGGGCCCAAAGGAGGATAATTTTTTCAGTTTTCCCCAGACAATAATATCCCCATGTAATGTTTAAAAAGAACACCACTGTTGCCCCTCCTCCTCATATACACTACATCTGTAGTCCCTCCATTTCAGATATAACCCCCTGCGTTTCCCCTAAATATAGACCACTGCTGTGCCCCCTGTACATTAAAAACCCACTGCTTTTGTCCCTCTTTCACATATAAACCACTGCTGTAGCCTTCCGGTTACATATAGATAATTGTTTTAGCCCCCTGAAACATTTAGATCACTGATATAGCCCCCCTCTGTCACATATAGACCGCTTCTGTGACATCCTGCCACATTCTGACCACTGATATAGCCCCACCTCTGTCACATATAGACCACTGCTATAGCCCCCTATCACATACAGCTCACTGCTGTAGCCTCCAGACACACATAGACCTCTGATATATTTCCCCTTTGGAGGTGCGTTTCCCCCACCCACTGAGCGGGGGGGGCCCCGGGCAGTATTCCAACATGACAATGACCCCAAACACACCTCCAAGATGACCACTGCCTTGCTAAAGAAAATAAATGGAAAGTGGAGGAGTGCAAGGTCTCTAACCTCCACCAGCTACGTGATTTTATCATGGAGGGGTGGAAGAGGATTTCAGTTGCTGAAATCTGTGAAGCTCTAGTGAACTCCATGCCCAAGAAAGTTAAGGCAGTGCTGGAAAATAATGGCGGTCACAGAAAATATTGGAACAATTTGTCCATTTTCATTTAGGGCTGTACTTATTTATGTTGCCAGCGGTTTAGACATTGATGGCTGTGTTGAGTTATTTTGAGGGCACACCAAATTTATATTATTATACAAGTTGTACACTGAATATTTTACATTGTATCAAAGTGTCATATCTTCAGTGTTGTCCCATGAAAAGATATAATGCAATATTTACTAAAATGTGAGGGACACTGTATCTTTCCTACAGTGGACAGGAACATTTTAAACTATTTGCTTAGGTCCCTTTCACACTTCCATGTTTGTTCAAAGTTTTCCATCTTTATGTATAGTAAAAAAAAAACTAAAGCACAGAAGAAATCAAAATCCTTCTTGTACAGTTTTCTGTAGGTTCCACTTCTGTTTTTTGCTTTCATATAATGATGCCAAAATATTGCTGTGGCCTCAGGGAAACATTATGATTATATGTGAGTCCCATGTATCTATGTCACTGTGTATCCATAGTCTAAGTCAACCATTTACAAAGCTAATATTGAAATAGCATAAATGTGACTTTTAATATTATCTTTGGGTAAAAAGGAGCATGTATCATGAAAAATTGCAACCAAAATTTGTTACATACAACTTTTATCCCCTTAAGAAGGAATGCAAGTCTCATGCTGGCTTTTACATGTGCATTTGTAATGTAACTGTGACTTGGAATTGCATAATATCTTAAGTTGTAGCTTCAGACTAACGTTATCAAACACTCCATTATGCTAGTTTGTTTACACATGTTACCATTTATTGGAATTAAAGCTTAATTTCTCTCTAAATAGAATCTGTTGTGTGTTGTTTTTACTAGAAGATATTTATTTTAGCACTTAGATTAAATTTAAATAATAGTTCTCTGTGTATTAAAAATCATAGGTCAAAAAAGGAACCAATATAATCAGATGTCCATCACAACATAGTACAATAAGGAACTGTATCTGTGTTACAGCAAACAAAATGTACTGGAGGTTCAGCTTTATGCAAGTTAAGAGGGCTTTCACACAGAGGGAGACATGTATGAAGGAAGGCGCTTCGAAGTGAAAAGTCGAGTCTCATTTTCAGTGTATTATGCGCCTGAATGTATGAAAGTGGTTTTTGTGCGCTCATAAATGGAATCTAAAGTTCGACGCGCCTCACCTATGTGTTAGGCGTATTAAAGAACTTAGGCGCATTACTAATGCGCCTAACATGTATTAAATAGGCGGCAAATAAAAAAAAAAAGTAATTAGAATAGCATGTCAGTGAATAGAAACTATGGTACTGATCTTGCTTGGTGGACCACAGGTCCCAGCAAGACCTGTGGTGTGCTGTCTCTTGCTGCAAACGCTAATATAATTCCAAACAATTCGGAGTAGGGCTCACCTCCCAATGCGGCAAGGGCTTCACCTGATCTCTTTTTCCCTCGTTAGTCCGGGCTGCACGGATCTTCAAGTCCCCGACCTCAGGACTAAAGTATGAATGCAAAGAAATGCCGATCCAGCATATGTGCAAAAATCTGGAAAAATATTTATTGAAACAACACCTTCCTAAAAGTATAGGGGGAAGAGATGCTACTTCCACGTACCCTACACGTTTCGGGCACTGTTACATGGTCCCTGTTCACGGCATATTCTCAATTAAAAAACACATTACCTTTATAGCTCTCCTAACTTCATAGGGAAAGGGTAGGAGGAGGGAACAGGGGCGTATACCCTTTACCCGTCACGTAACTTATTTTAAAAACATGGATATAGATAAACTTGATTACTCACTTTCCAAACAGTTTAGATAAGTGCAAACAGCTTGCTGGTAATAAAGGAAGTTTAATTAGAGCACAGTTAAAACTGCACCAAAACTGAGCTGTGTGAAAGCATCCTAACAGAAGCAAAAGCTTTGATTTCACTGAAGCAGAGAGCAGGACACAAATGAACCTGCTGAGCAGTAGAAAACACAACTATGTCAAACAAGCTACACATAAGCAACAAACAGCTATTTGTAACAAACTACAGTTAACTATAGGTTTGTAAAAGCATAAACTATTTGTTGCATAGCATGCAGCACGTTACTAAATGAAGCAATCATATTCCCCACAACAACATGAAGGTAAGACTCTACATCACATACCGTGTTTCCCCGATAGTAAGACACCCCCGATAGTAAGACGTAGCAGGGAGATTCGGGAGGTCGACTAATGTACGACGTACCCCGAAAGTAAAACGTAGTAAACGTACGTTGACTGTGCTCGGGCGCTGCGATGCCCGGGCGCCGACAGGGACGCTTCAGCTAATGGGCTCCTCAGGGAGCGCATATACTGAATGCCGAGTAACAGCGCACAGTGTCCGGGCGTTTGCGCTGTCCCGGGCACTGTCCGCGATTTCCTTCACCTATATGCGACCCCGGGCCGGGAGCGCATATAGGTTAAAGGGGATAACCACTGCGGGGCACAGAGCGAGCGCCCGTGCTCCGCATGGCCTCCGGGCAAACCGCAGACTCGCGGCTGTCCGGAGCTCTCCGGCACAGGCAGCGTGTGTCATCACGCTGCGTGCGCAGCCTGATGACGTCACCCGCCTGCGCCGGCAAGAAGATAGAGCAGAGCCGAGAGCACGGGAGACGGAACAGCGGGGATCCAGGTACGTGCTTGTTTGTTTTTGTTTTTTGATATTATTGCCTACAGCTGCCTATACCTGCCTTATAACCTGCCTACAGCTGCCTATTTTCTCCCACAGCGCCTTATACCTGCCCCTATACCTGCCCTATACCTGCCATACAGCCGGCCTATACCCTGCCTACAGCCCGGCCCTATACCTGCCTATGGGGCCATATACCTGCCTATAATCTGCTTATGGGGGACATATACCTTTCCTATTACCTGCGTATGGGGCCATATACCTGACAATATAAGACATACCCCGAAAGTAAGACATAGTGGGACTTTCGGGGGTAAAAAGAATGTAAGATGCTGTCTTACTGTCGGGGAAACACGGTAGTATAGTATACAGTCTGAACCTTTCACCTGTCTTACATCCTGTATGACAGAAAAAACACAAGGGGTGGAGTTTTAGGGGCTATTATATAGTATACTCCTATTCATTCAAACTTCCACTGTCCTATCAGCTCGCAGGGCGAGATCAATCCCATATTGTGCTGTTGGAAAAGACATAAGGGAAAATAACATACATTTCAGAGTTTGCAAAAATGAGATAAAATGTAATACAATCTAGCATAATATTCACTTAAGATGCTGCTCACTGAGCAATCACTCACAGGTGTAGATGCTGGGGAGGGTGGCAGCATGAAGGTGCAGGGACATAAGGCAGATAGCTGGGTAACCATGAGAAAGAAGGGTAGAGGGAAGAGTATCAGGGAGGCTAGGCCTGATCTGGTACACCCCAACAAATTTGCAAGATTGGCTAATGAGGGGGATGTCGGCTCAGAAATAGCATTGCTTTAGCAAGACACTACCCCTGTCTGCTCCAGTAAGATGGGGAATAGGAGTGCAGGTCAGGCTAGACAGGTGCTAGTAGTTGGGGACTCCATTATTAGGGGAACAGACAGGGCAATCTGTCACAAAGACCGGGATTGTCGAACAGAC
Source organism: Phyllomedusa bahiana (assembly GCA_025379985.1). NCBI lineage: Eukaryota > Metazoa > Chordata > Amphibia > Anura > Hylidae > Phyllomedusa > Phyllomedusa bahiana. The sequence continues at coordinate 57,200 of JAODAL010009740.1, read as the reverse complement.
TGTTGTTTACCTGGGGCCCGAGTTCGACATATCGCGGATCGGGTTGACAGATTACTGGGTGGGGATGGTGAGAATCCAGCTTTCATGGTGCACATTGGCACCAATGGCAAAGTTAGAGGTAGGTGGAGTGTCCTTAAAAAAGATTTCAGGGACTTAGACCAAAAGCTCCAAGGTAATATTTTCAGAAATACTACCTGTACTGCGGACCACACCTGAGAGGCAGCAGGAGATAAGAGAGGTGAATAAGTGGCTCAAAAAATCGGTGTAGGAACGAGGGATTGGGGTTTTTGGAGAACTGGGCTGACTTCTGTCTTGGCTACAGACTCTATGCTAGGGATGGGCTGCCTCTAAATGGGGGGGATCCAGCTGCAGTGGGGGACAAAATGGCCAGGAAGCTGGAGGAATATTTAAACTAGGGACTGGGGGAGAGGGAAACTACAAAGATAATGTGCAAGATAGTGAAGATAGAGAGCTGGGAATTAGGAATAAAACAAGGGGAGGAGTGGAGGGAGTGGGTGTAGCAATAGTTAAAAAGAACAGGGATAAAGGAATAAAAACTGAAATTTCTAAACTCCAGGCGTCTGACCAACAAAATAAATTAACTAGAATTGATAATTGCTGAAGAAAAATATGCAATAGTGGGGATAACTGAGACATGGCTGGATGAGAGCTACGAGTGGGCAGTTAACTTACAGGTTACAGTATATTTAGAAGAGATCGTAAACACCCGAAGGGGGGAGGTGTATGTCTCTATGTAAAATCCTGTCTAAAGCCAACACTGAGGGAACATATAGATATAGGTAATGAACATGTGGAATCATTATGGGTAAATATACAGGGTGACAACAATAATCTTAATAGGGGTCTGCTATAGGCCCACAAATATAACAGATCCCATAGAAGATGTACTCCTCAGGCAAATAAATAAGGCAGCTAATCAGAATGAGGTTGTTATTATGGGTGACTTTACCCAGACATAAATTGGGAAACTGAAACCTATAGCTCTCATAAAGGAAACAGGATTTTGTCAATAACTAATGATAATTACCTTTTCCCCCAAATGGTGCGGGGAACCCCGATAGGGGAAAAGGCCCTTCTAGATTTAAATTTTTCCCAATTAATAGTCCTGACAAGTAAAAAAAAGGGGTTTCAGGTTGGGGGGAAAATCTGGGAAATATTGACCATAATAAAAACCCTTTCAATTTTTTTCCTTCAATAGAATTTTTTTCGGGGGAGCCAAAAAAACATAAAATTTTTGGAAGGAAATTTTTTTTCCTGCTTTGGAGGCCCAAAACCCCGTATTAAACAAGGTTTTAAAAATAAAAGAACAAATATAAAAGGGATTTTTTTAAAAAACATCTTAGGTGCCCTTTGGTGAAAGGAAATCCTATTAAGGAAATAAAAAATTTGAAACAGGAAAAACCCCAAATTTTGGATAAACGGGGAAAGTAAAGGAGGCAATAAATAAAAAAAAAGAAAGCTTTTAAAATACTAAAACAGGGGGCAGTAAAAAAGGCACCCAAAAAGCTTTTTAAGGGGAAAAAAATAAAATATGTAAAAAAATTTGGTAAAAGGGGACACAGCTGGAGCCCGGCCAATTTTGCCATAAAATAGTAAAAAGATTAAAACAAAAACCCTTTTGGCCCTTTTGAAAATATGGGGGAGAGATTTTGAGGGCGATGAAAAAAGGGTTAACCTTTTGAACTGTTTTATTTTCCCCACTAAATGACCGAGGAGGATGACCTTTCTGTAGTTTAGCAAGGCAGGCCGGGAAAAGGGCATTTCGGTGTTTCGGGCAAGTAAAACCCAAAAGGCCCCCCCCTAATTTTCCCAAAAATTTCCCCCCCCCACCCCAAATTTCCTCTCCCCCCTTGCTCCGGCCCCTTTTACAAAATTTTCTGCATATTCCACATAGACCCGCCCCAATTCCTCAGCGGGTCGTGCACAAATGAAAATCACCCCTAAACAAATTTGTTTTTTAAAAATCGCTCCCCTCCATATGACATCCCTTTACCCCTAAAAAAACAGTCACCGAATAATCCACCTTTTACAGGGGAGAAAATCAACCGACAACTCATTTTTAAAAAAAAAAAAACCTCCTACAAAACCAAGACCCTAAACTATTACTACTTAAAGGCTCAAATAATCCTGCCGGGCCCCTGCCCAAAAGCGACCCCCACAGTGAATCAGCGAAACGGGCCTACAGACATATCCCCACCCCCCTTAAAAAAAACTCAGTGCCCAAAAATAGTTTTTGTACAAATTTGTATGTAGGCTCTGCAAAATAAAAGTGATTACACTGCAGTTACTTTTAAAGTGACTAAAGGAAAATCAGCGCCCGTTCACCCCCCCTTTTTTCTTCCCCATCCGTCCTCACCTTCATGCTGATTGTCCCAAACCCAATTTACCGCCCCTGCAGATTGGGACAAAAATTTATCATAGAACCCCTCCCCTTTCCCCCGGGTAACTCCTTAAAATAGGTTATATACTTTCCCCTCATTAGCAGGTTATAGAATGCCCTTTTCAGTCGGCAGGTAAAATGTATTTTTTGGCCCCTTAGACAGTAGGTAAAATAAATATAGGGGCACTAAAGGCAGGTACATGATTTTTGGGGGACTCTCAGGCGGGTTTTAATAGAATATGGGGTCACTCTCGGGGCAGGTTATGTATAGGGTAACTCTCAAACCCAGGAAATTGTAAAAGCACTTCAGGGGTATATGGGGGCCCACACAGGCGGGAAAAAGCTAAGGGTTTCAGGCAGGTATATAGCTGGGGCCCAAACAGGCAGGCGAAAGGGGACCACAGGCGGGCGAAGGGGGCCACGGGAAGGCGAATGGGGGCCCAAACGGGCGGGGGAATGGAGCCCCCGGCAGGCGAAGGGGGCCCCAAGGCGGGGGTATGGGGCCCACGGAAAGGAATTTTGGGGCCCACGGCAGGTTTTATAGGGGCCACGGGGCCCTTTTTTAGGGGCCACAGGAAAGGCTTAGGGGGGGCTTAGCCAGGCATATGGGGCCACTGGCGGGCCCTAATGGGGCCCCGGCAGGCAAAGGGGGGCCCGGGCGGGGCGAAAAAGGGCCACGGGCAGGTGAAATGGGGGCCACGGGCCCGGGGATATGGGGGCCACAGGCGGGCCCGAAAAGGGGGCCACAGGCGGGGCGTAGGGGGGGCCATTCGGGCGTAAGGGGGGCCCAGGCTGGTTTTAAAGGGGACAGGCAGGAAATTTTTGGGGCTCAGCCGGGCATAGGGGGGCCCACCAGGCGAAAGGGGGGAAACAGGCTGGTATATGGGGGCCCAAGGCGGGCTATGGGGCTCAGCCGGGCCCTAGGGGGCCCAACAGGCAGGGAAAAGGGGGCCCACAGGCGGGGCCATAGGGGGGCCCAAACCGGCAGGCTTTAGGGGGGCCCAAACCGGCGGGCGAAATGGGGGCCACCGGCGGGCGTTGGGGCCAAGGCAGGCTTTGGGGGGACGGGCGGGCCCAAATAGGGGACCACGGGGCAGGCGTAGGGGGGCGGGGGCCAGGAAATATGGGGCCACAGGCAGGGCGTATGGGGGCCCCACGGGGAGGGTAGGGGGGGCTCAGCCGGGTATGGGGCCCAACAGGCTGGTATATAGGGGCCACGGGCGGGTAGGGGGGCTCAGCCGGGGCATAGGGGGCCACGGGCGGGCGTATGGGGGCCCACAGGCAGGCGAAATGGGGCCAAGGCAGACGAAAGGGGGGCCCAAGGAGGCGAGGGGAGCCAAAAGGAAGGCGAAAAGGGGGGCCACGGGCAGGCATAGGGGGGCCCCGGGCAGGCTTAGGGGGCCACAATCAGGCGTTTTGGGGCCACCCCCCCGGGGGTATGGGGGCCCCCCGGCGGGAAATTTTTTTGGGGGGCCACGGGGAGGCCGTAGGGGGGCCACGGGCAGGCGTAGGGGGCCACAGGCGGGGGTTAGGGGCCACAAGCAGGCGTAGGGGGGCCCCGGGAAGCAAAAAAAACAAAAATTTAAATACTCCCCTTTAACCTGCTTCCCGGCAGCACGCTCCTCTTCTGTCCTTTTTTTCCCCGCTGCGCGCTCCTGCGCAGCTCCTCGGGGGGGGCCACAGCCCATGACGCGCGGGTGGGGCCCGAGGAGAGGCGGGGCGTCGCGAGGACATCATTTCATCTTTGTTGCTGAAGCAGCAGGGGCCGCGGCGGGTCCTCAGGCTAGGGGAAAACCTGGCGGCCCCGCTGGGGTCGGCCCTGGGGCTTACCGAAGTACCAGCGACCCCCAGTGAGGGGGTCCGACTCTTTTCTCGGGGGGCGGGGAGCGCTGCTCTCTGCTCCGAAAGAAGTGGAAAAGAGACCGCCGGCGCTTCGGGCCCCAAAATGGCAGCGGCCTGAACCCCGGCAGGTTGGGGGCCCCTCCCGCCCCCCTTGGGGAAAGGCAGAGGTTAGGCCCCCTAGGTGATGCCTACCTTGCCTACCCGTCGTCCCACTCTGGGGCGGGGGGATGGGGTTTAAACTCCAACCTAAATGTTTTTTGTCAAACCCCAAAAGAAGTGCAGCTCCGTCTTAAGAAATTAAAAATAGACAACTCCCCATTTTTTCTGTTTGGTAAAAAACCCACTTGTCTTAAGGGAGTTAAGTAAATATCATAGATGGGCCCCCTATTTTTGGGAAAATTTAGGACTGTAAAAATTTAACGGGGTATGTTCCAAAGGATTGGCGCAAACCCAATTTTTTGGTCCCAATTTAATAAAAAAAGGGAGTAAAAAAGTGTTTGCGGACTATGGGCCCCAGTAATTTTAAAACCTCGTTTGGGTTTAAAATGTTTGAAGGTTTTTTTAGAGATGTTTAATCTAAAAGTTTTTTAAATTAAAAAATTTAAATATATAACACCATTCCAGCAGGGTTTTATGAAGGGCCCCCGTTCTTGTCAAACAAATTCTCAATTCGATAGGAAGTTATTTTTCTAGAAGGGAAACGGGGTAAAGGCTTTGGGGTGTCATATATCTAGATTTTTTTTAAAGCATTTGATACTGTCCCAACAAAAAAAGGTTGGAAGAAAAATGAGAAGGGTTTGGGACTGGGAAAAAATTTGTGTGAAAGGGGGGTAAGAAACGGGCTCAGTGTTTGAAAACAAAGGGGGGGAAAATTAAAAGGTAAAAACTCAGCCCTAAAATCCCTGTTACTAGGGGGTTTTCCAACGGGGCCCCGTATTGGGCCCTACCCTTTTTAACTTTTCATTAATGCCTTAAACAGGGATTGACAGTAAAAATATAGTTCTTGCAGATGATACTAATCTGTAAAGTAATAAAACACAATAAGGAAAATGTGTTAAAAAGGGATCTGGATAGGTTGGGGGCCGGGCAGAAAAAATGGCAGAGGGAGATTTAACACAGATAAATGCAAGGTTATGAAATTTAGGGGAAAGGGAAAAACATCCATTACATAAATTACATGTTAAAAAAAAAAAACGCTGGGAAAAAGTAACAGGAGAAGGCCCTTGGGGAATCCTGGGGGACAGAAAATTTTAAAATTGTAGAAAGCCAGTGTCAAATGGGATTAGGGGGTGTTTTAAAAGGGGGCCATAATGATATGATAAAAAAACTTTGGGTTCCCCCCATTATACAAGTCACGGGTTAACCACACAGGGAATTTTTGTGAAAACGGGTTTTTGGGAAACCAGTGCACAGGAAAGACTTTTGGAAAGGCTTGAAACAGGTCCCAAAGGGGGGAAAAAAAATATAAAGGCCCTGGATGGACTGAAAAACCCCCAAAAGATTAGCAAGATTAGAGAAAAGACAGCTTCGGGGGGATATAATAAATATGTTTAAGTATATTATAGGTCAATATAGAGATCTCTCTCAAAGTGTATTTATACCCAGGACTGTATCAACAAGGGGGCATCCTCTATGTCTTGAGGAAGGGAAAGTTTTCAAAAAACAAAAAAAAAAAAAAAAAAAAAAAAAAAAAAAAAAAAAAAAAAAAAAAAAAAAAAAAAAAAAAAAAAAAAAAAAAAACAAAAAAAAAAAAAAAAAAAAAAAACGGGTTTTTTTACTTTTAGAGCGTGAGACTGTGGAACTCTCTGCCAGGGGAACTTGCAAGGTAAATTTCCCAATAACAGGTTAAAAAAGGGTTTTTGGTTGCATTTCGGGAGTGAAAATAATAAAACAATTTTATGTAAAATGGGATTCTGGAAAGGGGTTGTTGATCCAGCAGGGATGTAGATAAGGGCTCAGGGGCCCGGGTGCAAGAAGTATTTTGGGGGCCAAACCCCCTCCTCAGAATGGAGAGGTTTCGGGGGATGTTTAGGAGGGGGACCCCGGGCCCTTTTTTCGGGGGTTTTTTTAGTTTACCATGTGATATATTTTTTTCTTTTCCCCCAAACTTTTTTTGTTACCCTGTTTAAAACATCACTGGAACAATATATAATTTGCATTGTGCACTGCAGTTATTTGTCAAATTTTAATGATCTATTTCACTCCCTGTGGTTACGGGTTTGGCCCTTCAGTGGGGGGGTTTAAAAAAACCCCTATATCCCGCCCGAAATTTTTTGGGGATTTGAAAAAGTTGAACAGAAAAAATTTCAGGAGGAAAGCAGATAGGAAAAAAAAAGCCCTAAAAAAAAAAAAAATTTAAAACCCCCCCCCCACCCCAAACCAAATAAAAATGTAAGTAAAAAAAGTGTGCTCCCTTACCTGCCCGGGAGGGTGGGGGGCAGGGATAGACTTGGGAAAATCTTTTTCCACTAGTAATTACAAAAACCATGGACGCTCCTCCAGGGGCACAATTGTGTGCCAGTGTCACCCAAAAGTGGGCCCGGAAACCCGGTACCCCGGCAGGGGAAGAAGGGTTTCACCTCGGGCCCCCCCTGCCCCCCCTGCCCCGAGACCCAACCATCCCCAATTTGCACAGACATCATTTCACATCTATCTCATATTAATTACCAATTTCGTATATCCAGCACCCTATCTATCTCAATCTATTAAAATTCATCTAATATATCTTATTTTATTTTTATATATATCTAAACCCATTGGGGCTTTTATCTTTTTCCCATGAATTTTACCTATCTCTGTTCATACCTTTCTTTTCTTATATATGTCTCTCATATCAATTTTAAATTTTTAAAAAAAATTTAATTTTATCCCAAACCCTCTTTACATCCCCCCTTTTCTCATTTTATACTTGGTAACCCTCTATTATCTATCTTCTATCTTTTCTATCTATCATCTATCATCTATCTATCTATCTATTTCTAGAATTTTTCCTATTACTAGGAACATTCACCTATCTTTCTCAATCTATCTGTTTTCCCCCACACCCAGTATATACAAAATAATCCCCTCCAACAGTAAAAAAACCCCCATATACCCTCCCATACATACATATACATCCATCCACCCCAGTATATACTCAAATATACATTCATCCAAAACATATATATCTACGCACACATAACATCTATACCCCCAAAATTATTCTATAAAACACATAGAGATATATTTTTTTTTACCCATCTGTTTATACCCTTTTTTACTTTAAATATGTTTCTCAATTTGATTTATCTTCAAATATTTTAAATTTTCAAAAACCCCTTCAAATCCACCTTTTTTCAAATAAAAAATTTAAAAATAAAATAAAAATAATAATAATTTTTTAAATTTTTAAAGCGCCAACAAATTCCCCAGCACTTTACAATGTAAGGGGATTTGATTACAGACAGAAGGGCGACTTAACAGGGGAAAGCTTTTAAAAAATGAGACCAAAGGGGTGAGGGGCCCTTTTCTTTTGGGGGGAAAAAAACTTTACAAACTAAGAGGGTTTTCCCGGGGGAACAATGGGGAGAAGGGGCTAAATTTACCCAAAGGTTTTTTGCCCCTGTTTTATAAATATGGGGTGGGGGTTTTCATAAAAATTGGTGAAAACCTTTTTCCCCATGACAGTACATCTATATACAATAAGGGGGCCCATATTGCCCCTAGTGTAGGGAGTGACAAAGTGTGTGATTAAAGGTGTGGGGTTTGCAATTAGGAGTTTTGGTAAAGGGCCCGCCAAAAAAATGTATTTTTTGGACTTTCTTAAAACTGCTAGGGCTAGGGTTTAAGCCTGAAAGGTACGTGGTAGGATGTTCCAAGGGAAAGGGGGCGGACATGCATAATTTTTGAAGCCGGGCAGGGGGAGGTTCCCCATGATTGTGGTCTATAGTTTGAATGTCCGCAGGGGTGAGCGGGGAGAGCGGGCGGGGGGGTAGAAAAGAGATGGGGGGAGGGATTTTATGGGGGTTTACGCTGGGAAGCTTTATAGGTGAAAGGATTTGTTTTGTTGTATTTTTGTACTGGTGGGCAACCAGTGCAGTTTACTGACACAGGGGAGAAGGGGATTTAGAAAAGCGGTAGGAAAAAAAAGACGAGCCCGGGTGCTGGGATTTAGGACAGATTGGAAGGGGGGGAGAGTTTTCAGAGTGAAAAACCGATAAGGGGAGGGAGTTACGTATCAAGGAGAGAAAAATAAAGCCCACAATGAGAGTTTGAGCTGTTTCCACATTTAAAAAGGGCGGATTCGGGAAAAGTTCTTGAGGTCAGGGGGAAGGAAATGGGCAAGGAAAGGGTATAGGGGGGAAAAGGGGCCAGATCAGAGTCTAGAAAAACCCCCAAGACCGGCCTGCTGCCTTGGTGTTATGATGGTGCCACACAAAGGGGAGAGAAATAGCAGATGGGGGAGGTTTGGGGAGGATGGGGGGAAAAAAAAAGTTCAGTTTTAGTGCGGTTTTGTTGGAGGTAGAGAAAAGGACATGATGTTTAAAAAAAGGGGCAGGCCCTTTAAATGATGTTTTGAGCCCGGGCAGGAAATGAGGTTGGGGAAAGAGGTTTTATAGTTGGGGGTCCCTCAGCGTTGGATGGTACTGGAAACCAAAACTATGATGGTTTGGCAATGGTGGGTGATTGATTAGGGAAAAGGAGAGGACCAAGAACCCACCCCGGGGGGACCCCAAAAGCAAGGGGGATAGGTAAGAAGGGGAACCTTCAAAAAGAACCCGAAGAAGCCCTTTAAAGAGGTAGGAAAAAACCAAGAGAGGACGGTGTCCTGGAGGTTCCCAAAGGCAGGAGCATGTGAGGAGAAAAGGGGGTTATCAACATGCTGGGAGAGAGATCCACAGAAAACCCCCAACGAGTAATTTTCCCTGAATTTAGCAGTGTGGAGGTTTTTGGGGGGTTTAAATAGAGCAGTTCTGTGGAGTGGAAAGGGGCGGAAAACCCGATTGCAAAGGAAACGAGAAGAAATTTTTACAGAGATTTCGGATTAAGGAGAGTAGACCAAGCCCCTTCCGGAGTTTAGGGGAGAAGGGGGGGGTTAGGAGGGGCGGTAGTTTGGGACGCAGGATGGGTCCAGAGTGGGTTTTTTTTTTAAAGGGGTTTTTTAAAATAGCCTGTTTAAAAAAAAAGGGTGGTAAATCCCAATTTGGGGAGACAGAGGTTGAAGTTGCAGTAAGGTGAGAGAGACAGCTGGGGAGATTGACTGGGGCAAGGTGGGAGGGGAATGGGGTCATAAAGCGGGTGGGGGGTGGCCCGACAAGAGAAGTCTGGATACTTCTTCCTTGTTGTTGGGTCAAAGGGGTGAGAAACAATTGGAGGGCGTTTCGGGAGGGACCTGAAATTTGGGGTTTTTGGGGGTTTCCGGGTGTGATGTTTTGGGCCCGGGTTCTTTTAAATTTTGTCTTTTTAAGTGAGTGGCCCGTCTTCGCACGAGGTTTAGTGCCGGGGCTTTAGGTTTTGGGGCCCGAGGAGGGAGTGGAAGGTATCAAAAGGGGTTTTGGGTTTTTGTTTTAAGGGTTTAGATAAGGGGAAATGAAATATTTTTGTTTGGCACCCTTTAAGGGCAGTGTTGGGAAATCCTGGGGCATGAAACTAGTGGGGAAAAAAATTTCAGGTAGCTTTGACTTTTTTAAAAAGAAGCCCCCGGCACACCTGGAAACATCGCTGCCAGAAAGGGGGAGTCTGAGGGGTGTTCCCTGGCTGGGGCATCTGACCTTTTTGGTGCGGGGGTGTGGGGTGGTGGGCCAAAATGTTTTCCCGGGGGTTGAGGAAATTTCATTGTAAATTTGACAGCCAAAGGGCAAAACAGGAGAAAGGGGGAATTGGGGGGGAAATGAAAAGGGCTGTAAAGGGGTCTGTTTAGTTCCCGGGGGTTTTAAAGAGCGGATAATTTTTTAATGGGGGGAAAGGGGCCCGGGGTGTCCAAAAGAGGGTGAGGGTTTTTTGATAGTAAAAAAAGATAAGGTTATGAGAGAGAGCATTTAAGGGGGGAAATTTGTGAGGTTAGAAATTCATGAGAGACGACAGGGAAAACCGATCAGGAGAGTTTTACATCCTTGTGGGTGGGGGAGTCTGGGAAACTGCGAGAGGCCAAGGGAAGAGGTTTGGAAGAAACTGAGAGGCAGAAGGAGAAAATGGGCCATTTAAAGGGGAAGTTTTAAATCACCCCTGGAGTGTGGGCCCTTTCAGAAAAAAGGAAATAAGGGAGCCAGGCGGCGAAATGATCCCGAAAATGGAGGGGGAGCTGCGGGGTCCCTTTCACAACCCCCGGGCCCTGAGAAAAAAAAACTCCGGAAAAAGTCTAAAGGGGGCCCTTTAAAGGAGGGGGAAAGGGGGGGGGTTCAGGAGGAATGACCTGAATTTTAAATGCAGGTTTGGGGGGGGATAGAGAAAACATTTCCCAACTTTCCCCCACCTGGCCTATTTCCCCGGTCCCGGGGGTGTGGGGGGAAATGTAGGGCCGCCATAGGTGAGCCAGGGGAAAGGGGAAACGGGGTCAGATTGGGTTGAGCCATGTTTTTGTAGCCAGCGGTTTGAGGGGAAAGAGAAAGAAACAGGGCATGAAAAGCAGTGATTTGTTGCCAAAAAATCGGGGTTCCACAGGAGACATTTTTAAAAAGGGGGAGAAAAAGACGTTTCCCGGAAAACGAGGGTTTTTCAGGGTTTCTTTTGGAAAGGAAAGGGGGAGGGTGGCAGTAAAGGAAAGGGGGGCCGGGGTTAGGGAAGGGGGTCTCCTGCAGCAAGAAGCAGGAGAATGAAAAACGAAAGCAGTGGGTTTTAAATTATGTGTTTGAGGGTCTTGGTGGCACTAAAGCTAGCTTGTGTTTTTTGGTAGTTAGAAAAAGGGGGAAAAAGGCCCTGGGAAAATATACATGGGTGAGGGGAGAGGGGAGAAAGGGGTGAATTGGGAAAAAAAGTTGGGGGGGGAGAAAAAGATGGTTTCAGTAGAAGGAAGATGGGGGCCCAAAGGGAGATGGCAATAGGAGCATAGTGGGGAGGTATGGCCCTTAAAAAATAGGGAACCCCAAAAAAAAGCATCCTCTTGGCCCCCCTTTTGCCCCCTTCTGCCCAATTTTGGTCCTTTTTTCTTCAAAATCACTTACAAAACTAAACACTTTTTTAAATCTAAACAGTTTCAAAACATGCACTACTAAGATGTTTTAATGGGCCGATGGGCAGATTGACCTAGGTCTTGACAATTTTTGGGTGCAAACCCGCAAGCTCATTTAATCTCTGAGAACTCAGGTGTGTAAATTTTGGTTTGGGGTTACAAAATTTGCCCTTCACAGAGAACAAAATTTTTAAAGGTTTGGGTTTGGGGCAAAAAGGCTTTAAAAAAATAAAAAACAGTAATTTTGAACACCAGGGGCTGGGATGCCCCAGCTCTTCAAACACATATCCCTTCAAATACACAATTTTAAACAAAAGATATTGCAGGGGGTGGCTGAGGATTGAGTTCACAAACGGACAATTAACACTTTCAAATCTAGCAGGTTTCAAAATAAACCCCCAAATATTTGATGTTAGAATGTCAATTTTTACCCATTTGGTAACATTCATCTATCTATCTATCTATCTATCTATCTATCTATCTATCTATCTATCTATCTAATATCTATCTATCTATCTATCTATCTATCTCCAATCTCTCTATTTATCTACCTATCTATCTATGGTAACATTCACCTATCTATCTCATATCTACCTATCTACCACACACCCAGTATACACACATACATACATCCACATACTATATACTCACACATATACATCTATACACACATATACAGCTACGCACACATATACATCTTTACACACATATACATCTATGCACACATATACATCTATGCACACATATACATCTATACACACATATAAAGCTACACACAGATATACATTTACACACATATACATCTATACTCACACATACAGCTACACACACATACAGCTACACACACAGCTACACACACACATACATTTATACACACATTTACAGCTACACACAGTAGATTGACATACTTTTACTTTATACACCACATGGAAATAAGCAGCCCGGCAGCTGATACTTTCCCCACCTAAGCTGTTCTATTTCCTGTTTCTCCGGGGCCCTCTCCCTCCTCCTCCCTATGTTACCGGGCTCCTGGCATTCTTCCTGCGGAGCCTCCGCAGCTGTATGCAAGTGTTGCTGGCTGCCTCCGGGTGTCAGCGTTGATACTGCTGCTGCAGTGACAGTACGTATGGCTGGGTCTCTGTGACCTGGCCATACCTACAGCAGCTAGAGCAGTGTGGTGAGGAGGATCTGCGGGAACCCCCCTAGCTCAGGGGCCCGGTCGCAAGTGCAACTGCTGCGACCCCTGTAGCTACACCACTGGATCCAGGGATTATTCCAATTGCCAGATTGGAGTCAGGAAGGATTTTTTTCACTCAAATGAGGACAATTAGCTTCTACCTCATGTTTTTTTTTTTTTGCCTTCCTCTGGATCAACAGTTTAGCAACACTTTAGCAACAAAGGCTGAACTGGATGGACGTCTTGTCTTTTTTCAGCCTTACAAACTATGTATACTATGTATACTTTGTTACTTAACAAAATGCCCCAGAATTCGGGTTTAAATTATGCAAAACTTTGTTTTTGCTCGACTAGTTTTGAATAGCGTTTAAAAAAGGAAATGGATAATGAAATCCAAAAAATGCTTCATATTTATTACTTGCACTATTTTTTGGTGAAGAATATTGGAGTAGAGTACACCAGCAAAGAGTTGATGTAAGGAACAAAAAAGTGTCCAACATATCAGGCGCCGTATTTATTACACAGAGTGTCCCACTGAAATAAATTTGGCACAGTTTCTACATGTCTTGGCTAGTTTTATGCTATCTAAACTAAAAGGGTTTTCTAACTACAATGATTAGCTTTGAACTTTGTTTTGTTGATTGTTCTTTGGTCAGGACATAAAAAAGATTCTATCTACTCTTAAAGCACACAAGTTTCTCTGGTTACAACCCCCCCCCCCTCCTGCTCTCTCATCTCTCATTGCTCTAAGCTGCCGTTAGTCACTTAGTCTGTCCATACATCTAATAGAGGGTGCTTGAGCTTTCAGCTCCTTTCCCATAATAACTTGTGATATGCAGATGCCCCATAGGGTGCAAAAAGGCTATTTCAAATCCCCACACACCTATATGGTGCTCTCCCCAAGGAGAGATATTCCCCTTTTTAGGCCACTCATTGCCTCCCCAAAAAATCCTGAAACAACTGTCTGCCAATGAGCAACACTGGCTTGGCTTACATCCATTTTGCTTTCCACAGACTCAGTGAGTCACAAGCAGATTGAGGATTTGCTATATTCAATAGAGGGTGCTTGATGTTTCTGCTCTTTTCCCTCAATGACGTGTGATATGCAGATAACTAAGTAGGTGGCAATATGTCTATTTCTAATCCCCACACATCTATATGGTGCTCTCCCCAAGGAGAGATATTCCCCTGTCTTAGTCACTCATTTCCTCCCACCCAGCTAGCCAGTAAACTCTACTCAGCACTGAGGACAAGAACCCCAAAACAGCTGTCTGCAGATGAGCAACACTAGCTTGGTTTACATCTCTGTCGCTTTCCAAATACTCAGTGAGTCACAAGCAAATTAAGGATCTGCTACATCCGTTAGAGAGCGCTTGAAGCTTTCAGCTTTTTTCCCATAATGTCTTATGATATGCAGATGCCTAGTGGGGTGCAAAAAGGCAATTTCAAATCCCCACACACCTATATGGTGCTCTCCCCAAGGAGAGATATTCTCCCTTCTGGGCCACTCATTGCCTCCCAAAAAATCCTGAAACAACTGTCTGATAATGAGCAACACTGGCTTGGCTTACATCCTTTTTGCTTTCCACAGACTCAGTGAGTCACAAGCAGATTGAGGATTTGCTATATCCAATAGAGGGTGCTTGATGTTTCTGCTCTTTTCCCACAATGCCTTGTGATATGCAGATTCCTTATTAGGGTGCAAAAAGTCTATTTCAAATTCCCACACATCTATATGGTGCTCTCCCCAAGGACAGATATTCCCCTGTCTTGGTCACTCCTTTCCTTCCACCTAGCTGGCCAGTAAACTCTCCTCAGCACTGAGGACAAGAACCCCAAAACAGCTATTTGCACATGAGCAACACTGTCCAATTACTCAGTGAGTCACAAACAAATTAAGGATCTGCTAAATCCATTAGAGAGTGCTTGAAGCTTTCAGCTCTTTTACCATAATGTCTTATGATATGCAGGTGCCTAGTGGGGTGCAAAAAGGCAATTTCAAGTGGTGCTCTCCCCAAGGAGAGATATTCCCATTTCTTAGTCCGTCCATAGTGAGTCACCTTGTACAGAGTCTTATATCTAGCTGTGGACTTTGAAAGCTTCTCATTTAGCTAAGTAAACACTCTCTAGAGCTTTGCAGTCTGCATAATACACTGACATATCTGCAAGAGATTCATAAAGTGTAACAGGAATATCTAGGAACAGCAAAACGTATGTGTCAATCACTGCTATAAAACCACCCACAGCCTGAAACAGCACATGTAATTCTAAAGCAGACTTTGGCTCTGCGAAACTGCATGGGAGCTACAGAATAAAAGCTGTAGGCTTTGGATATGCCATAAATGCTTAAGCTGAAAATTTCCTTTAAATGCCTATTCTTAAAAGATTACTTTTGTGGAACCTAAAATAAGTTGTAATGAACGAAGTGCAGCCAGCTACATCCAGGACGCTGGATTAGAATTTGAGTAAAACTTCCATTCTTTATTTCCAACAATTTTAAAAGCAATACATGGTGACCACGACTAAGGAATTATCTCGGAAACGCATCGGTCTACAGTGGCTTACTACTGTGCCATGTATGCGCTAAGCATGTAGTAATCCTCCATGTATTGTTTTTACATTTGTTGGAAATAAAGAATGGAAGTTTTACTCTATTTCTAATCCAGCGTCCTGGATGTAGCTGGCTGCACTTCGTTCATGATTACTTGTCTTGGGTGAGGACTCCGCACTGCCGTGCTCCTAGGATCTGGACTTGATTATAGACGGGTGAGCTGATTTAAACACTTTTTTTCTAAAATAAGTTGACCTTAAAATTGATTACAAGAAATGTATTTTTTAGCTATTAAATATCTGTTTCTAACTGAAATTGTACAAAAGTATTAATTAAAATAGGATACAGCTGCTTAAAAAAAAACAAAAAAAAACCCAGACTAATCTTTGCATGTACCATTGCTCTAGTTGTGGTTCCCGCTGGTCTGTGTTTACTTCCTGCAGTTCCAGGCAGTTTATGACCACTGCAGCTGATCAGTGGCTTCAGGGGTTTTTGTCATTCCTTTGAAACTACCACTTAGGAAGTAAACAGCACATGAGCGGTGATGTTGAGGGAATGGTAAGTGACCGCTTAAAGGGGTTTTGCCACAAAGTAAAATTGATGTGGGAAGCTTGCAAATTAATAATAAACATTTTCACAATTCATTGTTATTTAAAATTCTGGACCGTTTTTGTTTTAGCTGCCCTTTTAGTGAGCCATTGTTTACTGCTCGTCTCCAGGGTATACGACCTGGGCTGAGAGCTCCTCAGTCCTGGTCGCACATGCCCAGACATAAACTCTTCTCTCAGACAGCTACTGAGTGTTCAAACCCCAGGTGTTGTCATTCTGCTCCTGTCCTCTATACTCCTTATTAATTAGTCAAACAGTGCAAATAAATTAAAAAATAAACCTCAATGAGGTATGTGTATTGATAAAGAAAAAAAAAATCCACAGGTTTGGTTCCTGCAGGGATTTGAACCTAGACCCCTTGTGTTGGGAGGTAAAAAGCATTACCTCTAAGCTACAGTGTAGCTACTTCTACCTCTGTAAATAAACAGACCTTTCTATGACTACAGAGATGAAAGGCCTGGTGATGTCATCCTGCTGGGTCACATGATATGCAATTCAAACAAATCACACATGCCCCCTTCTGATCACACAGAGCTGAAGAGCTGGATGCAGGAGGGATGAAATGAGATCGTGGCAAAACCCCTTTAAGTCCGATTTCAGTGATAAAAAATATGTAGGGTTTTTCTTATGTTTTAGTAGTTTTAAAAAAAAAATGAAAACATTACCTCTCGTAACACTGCGCTGCAGTGCTGTGAGCAACTGCTTTTTTGTACTTTTTTGACTGAAGTGTAGTTTTTATTGATACCATTTTGGGATAGATGCAACTTTTTGATCACTTTATATTCCAATATTTTGGGGGTGTGAAATGACCAAAAAACTGAAATTTTGGAGTTTTGAATTTCTTTTCTTCTATGGTGTTCAGCAAATGGGATACAGGATGCTATATTTTTAGAGATCAGACTTCCCTGGCCGTGGTGATACCAATTATGTGTAACTTTTATTTTTATTCTTCTATTTGCACAATAGCAAAAGGGAGGTGATGAGAACTTTTATATTTTTTAGCATTTTTAATACTTTAAAAACTTTTTTTTTTTTACTTTAACCCACAGTCCCCCTAGAGTAATTGACCACTATGGGGTGTGACCGCTTGTTTACCCTTCTACATCATATAGACAATGCAGAAGGGTGTACCCAGATGGCTTCTATTACTTCTGGAGGCAATAAGTAATAGAATCACTTACATTGCAGCTATTTAAGCCTTCATTAGGCTTAATGCTGCCAGCCGCTGATCGAGGGGAGAAACGGCGTGTCTTAACAGTTAAGACGACTCGGATCCCTGCTGTAAGCGACGGATGTCAACTATAACAATCCTCCGGCACTTGCCGTGTATGGAGCAGATTCATCGAGTGAGCCCGCTTCACATTCACTTTACGACATTATGGCGTAAGTTTACGTCAAATGTCAGTAAGAGATTAATATGGCCGTTTGTAAGAAAGTCTTTCAGTCTTCTGAAATTGATCTGTGCTTTCAGTCTTCTGAAAGTGATCTGTGCTGTTCAGAGTGTGTGTTATAACTTGGACTGCCATAGTCCTGTACAGTATATCACAATTTAGCCTTGCTTGGCCTGAGTATTTTTAGTGCCTGAAGAAGGGCTCCAAGAGGCACAGTTATAGCACAAATATTAGATCAAATAGTTTCCGCAAGAAGAAAAGAATTTTAAGATTTATTTGCAGAACAAACTTGTAGAACAAAGCAAGTAAGTAAGTAAAAAACACTGAAGTGAATTGTGGCTGTTAATTTAAGAATTTGCTGTTCCACCAAAATTTGATAATTCCATATGTTCATAAGTCTTTCTGCTTAGCTTTTACTGCAAGATTTGTCCATTTAGTTATCCTTTATGATTCTGCCACCTACTGGCGTGAACCTTATTATTGTTTGAGAATTTGACTTCCTGTTTATAATACAATATTTTTATGAAATTCCTCAATATCATATTCTTCTTTTATGCTTACTTAAGCCCTGACTGCATTCTAGCATATAATGTTAATTGCCTAGAAGACAGTTGCTCACAAACCAGCTGGATTAAAAGTAAGGTTATAAATGTTTTCACAGCTAAGGGTGGGATGAGAGTAAAATGTGAGGAGTCATAAATTGTTTGCTTAAATTTTACATAGGAAATGTCATCGATAGCTCAGCGTTCCTTTCATACCTTTTAAGCGCTTTAATGTGCAGCCATGTTCAAATGTTAACACAGTTAAATAAAAAAAAATTACCAATAATCCCTAATTGTATAAAATAATGATAATTTCCTGCCAATTCAGAATTGAGGCTCTCACACTTAGTCTAGTCTTCAATCAATTCTGTTCAGCTCCCGACTGCTATAGCCAATCTGTGACCTCACATCCTGAGCAGTGATGTTTTCGAGATAGCTGTAAGTCTCAGATATGGGACCCACACTTATCACACATTAATTCTGGAGATCCTGCAGGTTCACGAACAGAGCCGGCACAATGAGCCCATGAAGTCAGCTGTATATTAGGGAAGGACAAAAAGGAGGGGGGCTCCCTCTGTCACCATCGGAGCCCACCATGCTGCGATTGCAGGCACCAATGACTATCCGAAAAGCCCCGGAAGCCTTTGTTAAAAAAAATGTTAAATACAAATACACAAAAAATAAAGTATAAACACACCACCATTTTCCCATTACAATAACTAATTACTCCAAAAAAACCAAAAAAGAAATCAAGTACATATATTTGGTATTGTCGTGTCTGTAACGACCTAGCCTATAAATCTGTTACATTGTTTAACTTGCCCGATGAACAAAATTACGATTTTTGTTCATCCTGCAGCACATAAAATGGAATAAAAAGTGATGCAAAAGTCATAAACGGCAAACTTTTACCAATAAAAACGTCAGTTCATGCCACAAAAAAGCCCTTACAAAGCTCTGTATATGGAAAAATACATAGAATGAAAAAAACACTACCAAAAATGTATGTATTTTCTTCATCCTGCCTCCCAAAAAATTGATTTAAAGGTGATCAAAAAGTCATGTCCCTTAAAAAATAGTACCTATAAAAATATCAACTCATCCTGCAAAAAACAAGCCCCTACACAGAAAAATAAAAACGTTTTGGCTCTCAGACGATGGCGATGCACAAACGTGTTTTCTTTTTTAAATGAAAGTGTTCTTACTGTGCTAAAGCAGTAAAACATAAAAAATATACAAATTGGGTATCGCTAAAATTGTATTGACTTGCTGAGTAAAGCCGCATGTCATTTGTACCGTATGATGACCAGTGTTGATATGCTCAGTACACCTCTAGATATATTCCTTAAGGGGTGTAGTTTCCAATATGGAGTATTTTAAATGGTGTTTATTAAGTTTTAGCACCTTAGGGTGCCCACAAACCTGAAATAGCACCTTAAGAAAATCATAATGAAAATGAGACCCCAAAATCCAGTAGGTGCTTCACCTATTCTGAGGTTAGTAGGTGAATCAAATAGCGTGTTAGCGCCACATATGGGATATCACTAAAAACAGCCGAATTGGGGAAATCAATGTTGAGTTGCCTTTCCCTGGTAACATCTACTGCATACCAGTGAATAATGGATACAAATTTAAAATTTTCAGCAAAGTGAAGTTTTGAAATTTTATCTCCACTTTGCTTTAATTTCTGTGAAACCCCCAAAGGGTTAACAACCTTCCTAAATGCTGTTTTGAATAGTCTGAATAGTTTAAGAGGCAGTTTCTTAGATGGAGTCATTTATGTGGGTGTCTAATGTACAAACCCCTCAAAGCCATGTCAGAAATGGACTGATCCCTAAAAAATCGGTGTTGCAAATTTTCTTGAAAATGTAAAAAATTGTTACTGTTGTAAAAAAAATAAAGACATTAAAAAAATTATGTCAACATACAGTAGACATGCTAGTTATAAATAATGTGTGGTATAACTATCTGTCTTAAATAGAAAATTTTTGAACTTAGAAAATTGTACATTTTTCCAAATTTTCAAAACCTATTGTTATTTTTCACAAATAAACAAGGATTGTATGGACCAAAATTTTTTTACTAACCTTAAGTATAATGTGGCACAAGAAAATAAATCTTAATCACATGGATAGGTAAAAGTTTTAAAGAGTTATTCCTACATAAATTGACATATATCAGATTTAAAAAATTGAGCTGTATTTTTCAGTCCAAAACTGGCTGCGGCATGCAGGGGTTAAAAGGAAGGACGCTGGTGCTATTTTCTTTGTTTTTGTTGCTGTTGTAAACAAACACTAGACTGACTGATGGGTTGTAGTTTTAAAAAAATAGTTTGGACACACCTCCAAACCTCCTCAAGACAAGCATCCAAAATTGCAGTGAAAAATTAATCGGAGTTCAGTGGGCCTAGAGCACCACTGGTCTTTTCAACTCTATCTTCTCAACTTTTCAACTAGTTCTTTTCAACCTAACTACTGGGACCTATTGACCTACCCACTGAGGGAACCCATTTAACTACATACTTATATAATTTCCTAGCTATTGTATGTGCCTTTATACCTACCTACTTAAAGGGTGGGGTCCTATATATTTACATACCTGCTGGTGGAACTACATACCTACTTACTGGGCTGGACTATATACCTACCTGCCTACTTTGGGTGGGAGGGCTATGTACCCACCTACTGAGGGGACCTATAAACCTAAATCCCAACCATTGGGCATTATATAAACTACCTACATGGGGCTATATATATCATATATATCTGTACACCTACTGTGGTGGTCTTCATACCTAGCTTCCTATCAAGGGTACTTAGCTACCTTCTAATGGGATCTATATACTTACCTATCAGGGAACTATTTACCTACCTATTGGGGGGGATATATACCTATCTACCTACAAAGGATTCCTTTATTCCTACCTAACTGCTGACCTATATACCCACCAACTAGGGGGGGGGTCTATGTAGAAACAATAGGTTATTCCCCAACCCCCTCATAGGAAAGAGGGTCACTGTACGCTATGGGCACCACCATGCTTTCCTATATAGGCCCCTATTAGGTAGGTAGAAAGTGAGGATTCTAACATATTTGTGTGGTAAATTCTGCCGAGATGAGTTGTCAGGGCGGTCAAGGGAAGTCATCATGGCAGTCAGAGAAGACATCACCCGTGAGTCAGTGGATGTAACTGCAGTGTAATCAGTCATGAATTATTGGTTGAATTAAAACTCCTTCTTTATTTTCATTTTAGTAAAAAATACTCATATAAACATGGTCATATCTTAGAAGAACTATATTTGAAAAGGTAGAATGTTAGGCTGACACGTTTCGGTCACACAAAAGTGTCCTTACTCATGGCGTAAAGAAAGGCCAATACTAAACTCCTTTATACCTGCCCCACTAGTCATGTGATCCATCAATCACCAATGCTATTGCCGGTAGCATAGACCTATGTGGGAACAGTGGGCACCTATAATAATGATTCCTCATATGACACTATGATGTCAAACATGTGTGACAATCTTAAAAAAATGGTAGAAGAAACTACCTCTATCAAACAAAACATATTTCAAAGAGATACCGGAGATTCCAAAAGAATTGAGGTTCCTGGCATCGTAATTAGACATACACTGGCACTCCACAATCCTTTCTAAAAAAGAGACCACTTCGACAGTGGGATCAAAGACACAATGTTAGCTTCTCAGATCTTGATGACTTTAGAGACTATTCTTCCCCCAACACTTCAGGAGACTCCTTTATGATAGAAAGTCAACAATATGCAAATATGATGGACAATAGAAGGAGTCAACATAGAGAAACATTTGATATACAAGAGGGACTTCCAGAGCTTAACCACCCCACCCTGGAACTCCTGGAGTTACTCCAAAAAACACATAAGGAGGGTGGGGAAGAAACATAGAAAGAAGATCTATTCCATAGGATCTGAGGACCATAACAAACAGAACATGGGGTGAGTTTATCGAGTCAGATTATTTCATCGGACCAATAATTGGTCCTTTTAAAAGGACTTGGCTTTTCTCCAGTGAATTTGTTCAGTGTGTTAGATATCCTGTTAGATGTTAATAAATTTGGCAGAATGGTTACCTTAACATTCCTTACAGGCCTCCACTGAAATCGCAGTGGGTGGTAGTCAAAAGGATTCCCTTGCGATTCTACCTCCTTGTTCTACTTTTAGAGGGTTGTGCAGTTTAGTGGAATTATGCCAGCTTAACAGCAAAAATAGTTCTTCTGTACAGAGAGATTCTGATCAGGATTTCCATATTCGCTATAAGGATTTTTATCCTATACAATCTTGTCCTACAAATATGAATGCTTTCCAAGATCGTGTGGAAAAGGATTTGGTTAAATTGCATGATACAATAAAAAATAATTCTCATAAGAACTTTAATTTTACCAAAGGTGAACAGGAGGCGATTTGATCATTATCTAAAAATACGAATGTTATTATACGTCTAGCTGATAAGGGGGATCAGTTGTGATCTTGGACACCTCCCTCTGTTAGAGAAAATATGAAAAGAGTCGATTCCAGATTTTGTGGAATCATCTCGCCTGTTTTCGATCCTCGATTGCGATTAATTTCCGATTCCCATTAAAGTCTATGGGAGAGGAACAACAGGTTAATTTTTACACCCAAACAGGAGAGGTGAAGCTGGAATTAACATCCACAACAGTGAACTGGATATGTTCTACATCTTAGTCTAGACAATTAGGCTACAAAAGTCACAGAAAAAAAAATTCACAGGCTAAAATAATCCATTCCGTTCAATGGCTAACCGACAACATGAGAACGGTGTAGCCACAGCAGGTACAGCAGTAGCAGCTGCTACGGGGCGCCTTTGACACAAAACAAGACACAGGTATTGGAAATGGCACATGGTAACTGGCAGGAGACCCCTATCACTTTTTGCACCAGAGACCAACAACTTGTCATATATGTGGTAGCAGCAAGAACATGCAGCTAAATCAAATGGGGTGCCCACCCATTACTACTTCCTTTTTTTAACATATCACCGGGCACCTTTTTGATTAGGGCCCCTGACAGAAATACTGCCCCATTGGCACCCCTGGCATCCATTTTAAAGTAGCCTGACCAAAACCAGCAAAAATGCCCTTATGGACCCTCAGAATAAAATTCGCAATAAGAAATTGACTATTTTAAAAAAACATTTTTTCCAATGCTGCTGCTGCTATGGCTAGTTGCCATTCTACTGCTGGCACGTTGCTGACGTTGTTCCACCATGACATTAGAACGTGAAGAAGACGCAACACATGTCTCCAGTTGGTCAATGAGGACTGTCTCAAAATCCGGCATTCTACTATTAAATGAAGTGGGTTGAAGGAAATTGCTGACTTTTGATTTGGAACATGGATCAAGGAGTGTGGCCTTGAAGCACGTGAAATAAGCTTTTTTTCAAGAAAACCTTTACTATTGGTTTATTTTCCAGCGGCATGACCCCAAAAGCCGCACAGATGCCCTTATGGACCCTCAGAATAAAAAATGCTGGAAGAAAGAAGTATTTGAACCACTATTTTAGTGAACTGGACATTGACTATACCTGTCCTTTCCCGCAGCTTGACCTCAAAACCCACACAGATGCCCTTATGCACCCTCAGCATAAAAATATGCAATAAGAAATTGACTATGTTAAAAAACTATTTTCCAATGCTGCTACGGCTACTTGCCATTCTGCTGCTCTCACTTGCTGAGGTTGTTCCACCATTTAAAGGTGAAGAATACGCAACAGATGTCTCCAATTGGTCAACAAGCCCTGTCTCAAATTCCTGCATTCTTGTCATACTGTCAAGTGGGTTGAAGGAAATTGCTGACTTTTGACTTGGAAAGTGGATCAAGGAGTGTGGTCACCCATTAACCGCTTTTCAATTTGATTGCCATGAGGCATGTGAAATTTGAACTCAGTATGTTAAATAAGCTTTTTTTTCAATATGACCTTTACTATTGGTGTCTTTTACAGTGACCTGACCATCAAACCAGCAAAAATGCTTTTACTGACCATCAGAATAAAAATCGCCGGAAGAAATTATTCTTTAAAACACGAGTTCTGAATAGGACATTGAGCTTTGTTTTTTTTTTAAATCTAATTCATAGTACTATGCTATTTTTACGGTGACTGTCACTTAGTATATTTTTTTGTAACTGACATTCGTTTATGGAATTTATTTAGGGAAGTTTTATTTATAGTTTTAAATTATTTTAATTTTGCTTTTTTTTACAAGTGTGATAAAATACAACATACACCTCTCTCTGCAGTATAAAAGGTATTTTTTACACGTGTAGATTTGTTAAATCATTTGCACACCCCATAAGTAATAAAAATGTCCTAATCATCCCCAAAACATTTCTTAGTAGAGAAGACATTTGCCCTCCTGGCTTCTAAAAGCAATTTGGCCAATGAATTCATTGGTTTCATTTTTCCTCCAAATCCTTCTTCGGTGATTAGAGACAGACTCCCCTGGAGATCAGATGATGCGACCCCATAGTGACTCCAGACCCAGAAAATTTGTGTCCAGCCCTGGAGTCCTTTTTGACACCACATAACCTCAAAGAAATTAACTTTTTCAAAATCTTTTATTTTTAGAGAAATTTGAAGCTCTCCTGATTGCCCCTAATGGTGAGAGCCAGAGCTGCCGTCAGTCATCTATTAACCGTTTCTATTAACCTTTAAACATATGCATCCACAATAAGTGAAAAAACAGCTCACCGTTGGCATTCCACCCCCAGAGACAGCATGAACAGATCAGAAGAAATCCCGCAGTCCAAACGATGAAAACATTCCAGCTGGAGTCCAGGTAGGTGTTATTAGTAAAAATATAGTCTTTATTTCTCATTAATTAAAAGCGTGTGATAGAAAATTTTCTAGTAATTCCAAAAATACTGCAAATGACGCTAATGCGTTTCGGAAAAAAGATTCCTTAATCATAGCATGTTGTATGCAGACTACAACTCCATTTTATAAAGGAATGTTCAATCACATGAACAGGAAGCAGTAGGGAATTAACCCCATGTTTCCCATATGAAAAACAGACCGTCTTGATTTATTTCAAGAAAAAGTGGAACATGATCTCTTGTTGTTACAGGAGAAAATTAAAATTTCCCCCACTAAAAATAATATATCTAAGTCTGAACAAAGTGCTATAATAGAACTACAGAAAAACACAGACCTACTGAATTACAGAGATTATTACAAGAAGGTGTAACTATGGGTGCTATTACTACAACATTAGCTGAAAAATTATTTGTGGAGTGTCCAGTCACTCCTATTTTCCATTCATTCCCTAAAATACATCCCCCCCACTAAGACCGATCGTGGCTGGCATTGGTTCACTGGGAGAACCTCTAGGGGGCTTGGTTGGATGACATATTACAACCGCTGGTTTCCAATCTTCCAGGTTTAATTAAAGAATCAAAAAGTTTAATTGCCATTATGACACAAGTTCCATGGGATAGTAATTCATCTTGTGTGATGTCGTGGGGTTGTATCCATCCATACCACATGATCAGGCATTGTTATGTCTGGAATCGCATTTAATACGCTTCAGTCCACATACTAGGGAATTAAACAAATTCGTAGTCATGTCGGTAGATTTTTTGTTGAAACATAACTATTTTTCCTTTGATGGGGAATTTTATTTGCAGTGTAGGGGTTCCTCTATGGGTGCAAAATTTTCCCCCTCACTGGCAAATATTTTTATGTCAGCTTGGGAAGAAAAATTCTACAGACTGTCCCTACCTCTCCCACATCAGGTGGTATGGTCGTTATTTGGATGACCTCCTCCTGGTGTGGGGGGGGGGGGTACAGAGTCAGAGGCCAGAGAATTTGGCCAATATGTTAATCAGAATAACATGAATTTACAATTTACATTTGAATGGCACCAAAATCAGGCCAATTTCCTTGATGTCACTATTCGAGGTAACCCCTGGGGTGGAGTGGATAGTCTCCCCTATCGCAAACCTACAGCAAAGAATTCTATTTTACAAGCTAAATCGTGCTATCCACCACATGTCATCAAAAATCTCACGATAGGCGAACTGACTCGAATAAAAAGATACTGCTCAGTGGATACTGAATATCATAAATATGAAAAAGAAGTTTGTGACAAGCTTAGAGATCAGGGTTATCCCGATTGGAGTATTAATAGGGCCAAGAATAGAATGGCTAATATATCACGAGAGAGCTTGATACATGCATCTAAAAATAGGGAAAATGCACGGGATGACAATAAGTTAGTTTTCTCTACTCAATATAGCCCACAGTATAACGCGATTGTTTCTATAATTAAGAAGAATTTACCAGTTCTCTATGTACAACCTCATGTGAGGAGACTTTTAGAGGAAGAAGGAATTTCATATGTCGCTAAAAAAGGTAGATCCCTAGGTACATTACTATCTCCTAGTCTATATACGTCTGAGCAGACATCTCATGTTCCTTGTTGGCTAACACAAATGGGATCGTTACAGTCATCGGCACTGCGCCGATCCGACGACCGGGCATGGTGGTGGGGAGCCTTGTGAAGGCTCCCGTCACTTACCCTGGCTGGTTTGCCCCACTTCCGTCCGCAGACAGGAAGTGGGGAAACCGCCATCTTTGTACAGCCTAATGCATTGCTTATGCAATGCATTAGGTTGTATTAACAATCGCGCCCCCTAGTGGTCAAGCACCATAGAGGGACTAAATGTTACAGTAAAAAAAATAAATAAATAAAGTTTTAAAGTACAAAAAAAAAGTATTAAAAGTTCAAATCACACCCCTTTCCCCATTTTACAAATAAAATCATTAAAATAATAAAAAGTTACACATATTTGGTATTGCCGCGTCCTAAAAAGTCCGATCTATAAAAATATAACATCATTTATCCCGTACGCTAAACACCGTAGAAGAAAAAAAATCCAAACGGCAAAATTGCGTTTTTTGGTCATTTTACGTCACTCAAAAATGGAATAAAAATGATCAAAAAAGTCGCATGCATTCCAAACTGCTAGCGATAAAAAGTACACTTCAGCCCGCACAAAAAATGCCCCCTCACTGACGTCCGTAGGTGTTAGTACAAAAAAGTTATTGGTCGCAAAAAATGGCATAACACCCTGTAGAATACAGATAACACATTATATTTACCGAAGATTGAACGCCGTAAAAGCAAAACCACAAACATGGCGAAAATACATTTTTTTTCACAATTTGTCCCACTTGGAATTTTTTTTGCGGTTTCCCAGTATATTCTATAGTATAGTGAATAACAACATTAGAAAGTACATCTTGTCCCGCAAAATAAAAACCCTCATGTGTCTATGTAGGTGGAAAAATAAAAAAGTTATGGCTTTCAGAAGGCGAGGAGGGAAAAGGTCCTTAAGGGGTTAATATAACCTCATACATAATCTCATACATATATCTAATCACATTCGCACATTGCAACATTCAATATGTGGGTAGCACGTCAACTGCTTTAAAGGCACCTATCCATCGACATTTGACAGATATACGCAAACCTTTAACAACCGGCATTTCAATGGCATCTAAACATTTTATAGAGATACATGGAGGTGATACGTCAGGTTTCATCTTCTCTGGCATTGATAGAGTGTTTAGACCTATCAGGGGAGGTGACCATCGTAAAAAATTATTGAATCGTGAAACATGGTGGATTTACCGCTTAAGGTCACGTTACCCAGAAGGTCTACATAAGAGACATGATGTATATTATCAATATTAATATTTACTGCTATGATCTTTTGTTTTTAGAGACATGAAATTTTATTGTCTGTTTTTATATGGGAAACATGGGGTTAATTCCCTACTACTTCCTGTTCATGTTATTGAACATTCCTTTATAAAATGGAGTTGTAGTCTGCATACAACATGCTATGATTAAGGAATGCGTTAGCGTCATTTGCAGTATTTTTGGAATTACAAGAAAATTTTCTATCACACGCTTTTAATTTATGAGAAATAAAGAATATATTTTTACTAATAACACCTACCTGGAATCCAGCTGGAATGTTTACTTTTCTATTAACCTGTCTCAAATTCCTGCATTCTACTGTCTAATAAAGTGAGTTGAAGGAAATTGCTCACTGTTGATTTGGATCATGGATCAAAGAGGGTGGACACCCAGTAATTGTTGTTCAATTTGATTGCCTTGAGGCATGTGAAATTTGAAATGAGTATGTGAAATAAGCTTTTTTCAATACAACCATTACTATTGGTGTCTTTTACAGTAACCTGACCACCAAACCTGCAAAAGGCCCTTACTGACCATCAGAATAAACATCTCCGGAAGAAATGATTATTTCAAACACGAGTTTTGTGAATAGGACTTTGAATACCGCTGTCTTTTAAAGCAGCATGACCCTAATACAAGATAAAATGCCCTTATGCACATTCCCAATAAAATTTGTACAAAGAAATGAAGACGGTTGACGGGGCAACGCTGACAGTCAGGACGAAGCAACGTGTGAATGCCGGAAGTGTAAGCTAAGACCTCGAGCCTTCCTCAGAAGACAGTCAAGACCTTGGTAGCGCTTGAGAAATTTCTGCCTATATGAGAGCGCTTGTCCCTCCATATGAAATTCGAAACATTACATCGTTATGCCTAAGCAACAATGGAATATTTTGCAAAGGATGTTGTCATATAAACTCGCCGTGAACGGGCTCAAGGAGTTCAGATTCCTTTCCAGGAGTGCGGACGAAGTGAGTTTCACTTGGAAACACTGGTTGACGCTCCAGTTCAACCCAGATGCCCTTTTCCTGGCTTTCTTTTTCTTGTTCTACTGAACGTGCTGGAGGAAATTGTCTCTGTTCTTGGGGTGGCGAATGTGCTCCACACGAACATTGATTCTTGCCCAAGGGTTTTATCTTTACTTGTTCACAATTATACCAACAGAATGCTGTTTCACATTGTAGATCCTGGCAGTATGCCATGATAACATTTAGGTGGCATGCCGGGTTCTATGGTGGCCATACCTTTAATATGCATAATGTCGCCCTTCTTGTAAATGCGCCGATGGCCACTGATCGTAGTACCGCCCTATTTGCACCCCTGGCTCCCCATTCACATTAGCCTGACCCAAAAACCAAAAGAAATGTCCTTATGGACACATAGAGTAAAATTAGCAGGAAGAAATGAGTATTTGAAACAAGATTTATTTGAATAGAACCTTGAATATCGCAATCATTTCCAGCTGCTTGACCCAAAAAGCAACAAAAATTAGCCAGAATAAAACAGTTTTTTTTAAAAACATTTTTGGGAATAGGACCTGGATTATAGCTGTTTTTCTACAGCAACCTGACCCCAAAAGCTGGAAAAATGATGACCTTTCGGACACTTGTAAACATTGTGCAGAAGAAATGCCTGTTCAAAACCACATTTTTTACAATAGGACCTGGATTAAAGCTGTTTGCTTACAGCGCACGGACCACAAAATTGACAAATGACCCCTCAGACACTTGTAAAAATTGTAAAGAAGAAATGGCTGTTAGAAACAAAATTTTTTACAATAGGATCTGGATAATAGGTGTTTGCTTACAGCACACAGACCCCAAAAATTTGAAAAATGACCTCTCGGATACTTAAAAATAGTGAAGAAGAAATGCCTGTTAGAAACAACTTTTTTTTACAATAGGACCTGGATTATAGCTGTTTGCTTACAGCACACAGACCCCAAAAATTTGAAAAATCACCTCTCGTACACTTTGAAAAATTGTAAAGAAGAAATGGCTGTTAGAAACAACATTTTTTACAATAGGATTTGGGTTATAGCTGTTTTTTACAGCACCATGACCACAAAACCATTGACAGTGCTTAAAATTTTCATGAAGAAATTAGTAATTGGAATAAGGTTTTTTCAATAAAACGTGTACAATTGTTGTCTTTTACAGTCTCCTAACCGCCAAACCAGCCAAATGACCTATTGGACACTCTGAATACAATTTGCTTTAAGAAATGTAAAAATTTTTTTTTTTCAAGATGACCATTTCTTTGGGAAGAGGAGTGTGAAGTAGACCGACTACTAAGAGATGACTCTTGCTGCTGGGAAGAATAACACCTCTATGGCGTGGCGAGCAAACTCGTGCCATTCATCCATTTTGGATACCCAGAAGTTGATTGGGTCCGGAACAAGTCCAAAAACATCGGTGAAGCGTTTCAGATAGTCGTGGACCATGAAATTAAGCCGGCCTCTGTGTGTCTTATTAGTGCCCTGCATTACAGGCGTTGGTGAGGTGGTAAATAAGGATTACCAGATGTCACCTATTAGGCTTCTGCCACAATGCCTGCTGCTGCTGCTACAGCTACTTAGCACTCTACTGCAGTCAACTTGCTGACGTTGTTCCACCGTGACATTAGAACATGAAACAGATGCAACAGCTGTCTACAGTTGATCAATGAACATGGTCTCAAATTCCTGCATTCTACTGTCAATTTGGGATGGTGGAAGGAAAGTGCAGACTTTCGCTTTGTAACAGGGATCAAGGAGGGAGGCCACCCAGTACCTGCTGTTCATTTTGATGGGCTTATTGCATAGATCATGTTGGAGGATCATGTTGCACTAATGTGAGAGATGGAGCTATGATTTCCCAAGCCTCGGAGTCGAGGGACACTAAACATATCTTCTTCGTCTTCCATCTCCACCTCTAAGCCTCTTTCCAAGGCAGGGACATCGGTACTGTCGATGTCCAGCCATGCCTCATCCTCCACTTCCTCCTCCTCAGCTTCAACACAGCCCTGACTTGCCTCAGATGATGTACCCTGAGAGCTGAGGCACCGCCTTGCATCAGCCCTGGACCCCGAACCACCACCTAACGAAGACCTAGGAAGTTGTGAAACTGTTGGGCCTTCTTGATACAATGGAGAGAAAGGCTCTGTATCTGTGTCTGCCTCCTCCTCCGTCACTGGTGAGACCTGCTGTTTCAGAGTGTCCAACACTTGTTCCAGAACTAATATCACCACAATGGTCATGCTGACAAGGGCATTGTCCTCACTGACCATTTTGGTGGCTTCTTCAAAATTCGCAAGGATGGTGCAGAGGTCATTAACCTGCCTCCACTCTCGATGGCTCAACACCCTGATTTCCGCACCACTGTTTGTCAGACCATGAGCCACTTCATACTGCGTAATGGCATTATGCTGCTGCCACAATCGCTGGAGCATGTGGAGGGTGGAATTCCAGTGTGTTGCCACGTCAACAATGAGACGGTTGACAGGGAGGCCAAGATGACACTGTAACGCAGCCAGCCGAGACGAAGCAGGGTGCGAATGCCGGAAGTGTGAGCTCAAATCTCGAGCCTTCCTCAGCAGGCAGTCAAGACCCTGGTAGCGCTTTAGAAATTTCTGGATGACGAGGTTCATGATGTGTGCCAGGCAAGGGATGTGCTCCAGCCTACCAATCTTAAGGGCGGCAAGGAGATTTCGCCCATTGTCGCACACCACCTTGCCTGGCACCAGGTTCTTGTCCCCCAGCCACTGCTCGGTCTCGTTGCGCAGAGTTGTCCACAGCTCTTGAGCTGTGTGTTGACGGTCTCTGAGACACATTAATTTCAACACGGCCTGGTTTCTCTTGGCACGTGATGCTACACGTGGAGCTTGGGTATCAGAGACCTAAACCATCCCTGTGGTTTAGGAAAGTATGCGCCGAGCCTGAGAGCCACCGTCATCACCAGAGACATCCACCCAACTCACCCAGTGAGCTGTCACAGAGATGTAGCGGCCTTGACCGTGCTTACTAGCCCATGTATCGGTGGTCAGATGGACTTTGCTGGACAAAGATGCAGCCAACTCGCTGGAGATTTTAGCTAACACGTGGCTGGCCAGGGCAGGGACGGCTTTTCGGGAAAAGAAATGCCTCCTCGGCATCTGGTATTGGGGGCAGGCAAGGGCCATGATATAGTGGAACCCATCTGTGTTAACCAGGCGGAAAGCCAACATTTCCAAGGCCAAAAGCCTGGCAATGCTTGGGGTTAAAGCGTTTCTTCTGCTCCCACACCTGGTACATGGAAGGCTGGCTGCTAGACTGGCCGCTGTATGGAGTGCAGGTGAAACTGGTGGAAGGAGAAGGGGTAGGCTGTGTCTCTGTTGGTGCTGGTGGTACTTGAGTGACGGTACTGGGGCTGATCCTTGCTTATGCTGCTGAGGGACATGAGCAGCAGAGGAATGCTTGGTCTTGGAAGTGGTGGAGGAGGAAGAGGAGACAGAGGGTATGACAATGGTTGGAAGCCCAAGACCTGTGTGGCCTTTTTTCACCAAGTGATTACTCCA
This sequence comes from Phyllomedusa bahiana, assembly GCA_025379985.1. NCBI lineage: Eukaryota > Metazoa > Chordata > Amphibia > Anura > Hylidae > Phyllomedusa > Phyllomedusa bahiana. The sequence continues at coordinate 25,251 of JAODAL010009740.1, read as the reverse complement.
TTTCAATTCATGCTTTCGCTGCATGTGACTATTCATGTTTGTGGTGGTTAACCATTTTAGATTCTTCCCTGTACTGATGCGTTGACGGCAAATCCGCCATATGACATCACTTGGCAAATCTGAGGCTTGTTCAAAAAAGGCCCAGGCTTCACAGGTCTTGGACCTTTTCGACGGTGAAAACCTAGTAGCTGTATTGCCGCTGCCACCACTGACCACAGCTGGTGGAGTAATGTCAGTGGGCTTGTGCGACTGCCCTCTCCCTTTCTGATGCTGCACCCGTACTGACCCTACCCCATCATCTTCCTCCTCGTCCACTGATGAGGTGCTCGCAAGCAACTGCTGCTGAAAAGACCATGTTGGATCCGTAATGTCATTATCAACATCATTATCATCACAGGTGACTTCCTCATCCTCACAGTCTACATCCTGAAGCGGAGGGCTAGAAGCCACAGGCACTGCAAGGCGTTGCCGACCGCTCGGTATTTGTGCCGACTGACCAGCTTCCTTCTGCTCTGAGGGCATCGGTGATTGGGCATCAGAGCAGACAAAATCATCCTCTTTGGCCTCTTGATCTTTTGAAATGCCTTCTCACCCTAACCGCATTGTGTCATCAAAGAGCACTTCAGAACATGGATTATCCAAAGTGGTCTGTACATGGGTTGACATTTGGGATGCCTTTGCTTCAGGTTGGACGGATGCCGACGATGATGATGAAAACATTTGTGGCCGTGACTGGGAGGATTAGGAGGTAAAACCGCTGGATGCAGGTTGCATTAACCACTGAAGAACAGATTGACGACTCTCTTCATTACTGAGATTCACAGGTAACCGTCCAAGTGATGACAGGCCTGACAGTCCTGCAACTGATGATGTGCTCGCTTGCGTGTTGTCCGCAGCAATGGAAGAAGCGCCTTCTCTCGTACCTATAGCTCCACGTCCTACACCCCTCTTTGCTCGCTTACCACCTGTATTTCGCTCCATGTTCAGAAAAATTAAAAAGGTCTTGAAGATTTTTTTTACAGTGTCTTGTTGAAAAACTGTACTGCAAAGACATCAAATCACAAGTGTTCTTAAATCCCTCTAATTTCCAACTCTAATTTCCAACTGCTAACTAGGATTACAAACAGAATTGTTTCTATCGAATATCTTTGAAATGCGGTCTTGTGGAAGAACTGAAAACACCAAATCAACAGTTTTCTTCCTTCATCCCTGAGATTTACAACCGCAAAGTAGGACTAGCAATTTACTTTTTCCTACAGATTTTCTAAGAACTGCGGTCTTTTCTGACAACTGATAACTAGTGTTGAGCGATTTTTATCGACAAAGTTGAAATCGGCAAGGTTTTTATGGTAATCGAAATTTCCAGATCATGCGATAATTAAGGTTAAAATCTGTGCATCATTATAAGATGCGCTCCTTTTTCGGCGCTTCCTGTAATTTGGCGGCCAGCAAATCAGATTACAGAATAGAGAGGGTGAGATGTGTGTGCGACGTCATGACTGGGAGTTTTATGGTTGCGATTGGCTGGAAAAAAAACCATGACCTCGTTTTACATAGAACAGCGTTTCCTGTTTCAGCCTCAGGTGTCCCCCTCAGCGTCTCATAGGATAGGACCCGCGCTCTGCCTGTGGCCCAAAAAGCTCAGCGAAATTAGTCTATTTCTGCACAGAGAAACCTCTACTATTAGCTGTGATCCTTCCAATTAGTTTTGATTAGAGATTTGAAGATTTTATGTAGTTAGCTAGAGAATTTTAAAGCAGCATCTACCGCTGTAAATTCACGGCGGGGGGGAGCGGGGGGGGGGGGGCCGGGGGGCAAACACAGACAGCTCTATCTATAAAGAACACTGGATAAAGTTCACCAAGACTTAGTGTAGACATTGTAGTGGAAATATCTTTATTATTAACATTTTGCTATTGAAATATTTCCGGGATATTGGGCAGCCTGAATTTATTTTGGATACCATCATTTCTATAACTGCATGCCCTCTTTTTTTAGCTGCAAAACTCCACTTTTATTATCCTAAACATTTCGTTAGGTGTTATTTTAAATTTTTACCCATTAAAACCTGTGAGTTGATATATCCACCTTGCATTTAAAATTTTACAATCAGCAATCTTGGGGATCAGACGGGTTTGTTGTTGCCAAAAAAATCCCCGTGTATCGTGAAAACAACAGTTACGTGTTTTTTGACTTTTTGCGCCCCCAGCTTGTTCTTTGACGCGCATCTACGTAAATTTAAAACAGAAATTCTATATTCCCCAAAGGGTGAATTAAAAGGGCAAAAAATACGTTTATTATACCAAAACATAACAGTTACGTGTTTTTGATTTTTGCACACCCACATTGTTTCATTGAAGCAGCATCTACTAAATCTTAAAAAAACAGCAATTCTATTTTCACCACAGGTGAATTAAAAAGGTCAAAAAATACCGTTTATTATCCCAAAAAACATAACATTACGTGTTTTTGCATTTGCCACCCAGCTTTTCATTGACGCAATCTACTAAATCTAAAACACAATTTTTAATTCACCACAGTGAATTTTGAAAGGGGCAAAAAAAATCCCGTTTATATATAAAAACATAAAATTACGTTTTTTTTTTGACTTTTGCGCACCCCTTTGTTCATTGCGCAGCATCTACGAAATCTTAAAAAAAGAAATTATATATTCCCCAAAACATTAAATTTGAAAGGTGAAAAAAAATACCTTTTAATTAATCAAAACTTAAAAAGTTACGTTTTTTTTTTTGACTTTTGCAAACCCAAGAAATTTTTCATTGACGAAAGGCCATCTATGTAAATTTTTTAAAAACCAAAAATTCTATATTCCCCACGGGTTGAATTAAAAGGGTTTCAAAAAATACCGTTTATTAAAAAAAAAACCCATAACGGGATAGGGTTTTTTTTGGGAAACTTTTGCCCACCCAGATTTTTTGATAGAACCCTTTGCAGTTAAATTTGAATCCGGGCAATTTTTTTTTTGATTGGGAGGGATTTGAGAAAACTGTGATTTGCCTTTTTTTTAAATTTAAAGAAAATTTCCAAAAAAATTTCCATACCTTCTCAAAATTTTTATTTTTCTAAAACATGGGCAAAAATTTGCAGGGGGGGGGTAAGGAGAAAGAGGGGGGTACACATGGGGGTAGAGGTCCAGAGAAGGTGCCCTTTCCCCATTTGCGGCGAAAACACGCATGCCAGGGGAAACGTAAAGTTGGGGGGGCCCGTCAGGCCTGCCCATCGTTTTGGGCCCGGGCCCCTTTTAAAATCTAAGTAAAACCATGTCGCCAATCTGTCCTTCAGTGGTTAATGCAACCGGGCATCTAGCACCCTTTAAACCCTCCCCACCCTCGCAGTCATGGCCAAAAAAATTTGTTTCACCCACCCAACATCGGGCATCCGTCCCAACTTTGAACACCCAAATTGTCAACTCATGTCCCCACCACGGGGGAAAAATCCATTGTCAAAAAGACCCCTTTAAAGCCCAAAATTTGGTGTTGGGGTTTCAGAACATTTTTAAAAGATCAAGAGGATGATTTATCTGCTCGGGACCCCAGTTATGATGCCTTAAAGGGGAGGTGAAGGAAGCCGGGTCAAATCGGCAAAAACCCCGGGCGGTCGCCAAACCCCCTTGCAGTGCCCCTTGGCTTGTAGCCCGACTTTCGGATCAGAAAGCAGGACGCCCCCAAGTCACCTGGGGTTTAATGATGATGAGGGACACATTGCGGATCCCCTGGTTTTTTCCCCGCGGGAATTTTTTGCGAGCGTTTTCCATCAGGGGGGGAAGGGGAAGTTTAAAGGGGGGTTAGTGCCAAAAAGGGGCCCCCCCGCCACAAAAAGGGGGAAGAGGGGCGTCGCAAAAAGTCCGGGGATATGATTCCGCCAGCCGACGGTCAGCGCAAAACCCCTGCCCTCCTTTTTCCCCGTAAAAAAGGTCCGGACCTCCAAGCCGGGCCCCCCCTTTGAGCAACCCATTCCCTGTTTTCACCCAGCGATGTCATATCCCCCCTTTTTTCCCGTAAAAGGCAAAAGTAGGGGGGCCCAAGAACCTTAAAGGGGTTTAAAACCACCACCCAAAAAGTCTAGTCAAATGCAGCGAATGCATGGTTGACAGGAAAGGGAACACGGGCCCAAAAAAAAGGCCAACCGACCCCGGGGGCCTCCAACCACTGTCACACCCCTCGGTCCCCGCCTCCTCCTCCGTCTCCCACCACCAAGCTTCCCCCAGCTGCCCTGCTCTCAAGTCATGGGGTTTCAGCCTCCGCTTAAAGCCCTCCCCCGGGTCGCCCGATCCCAAAAACCAGCACCCCAAGGGGAACCCATCCTCCCCCTTTTTCCCCTTTCCGCCTTTTTTGACGCCCCTGCACGCCTTTAACAGGGCCATTTCTAGCAGCCACCCTTTTTTTTTCTTCCGGGGTTTGGGAGCAAAGAAACATTTTAACCCAAAACCACCCCAAAACCAAAAGCCTGGAAATGTCCCCAATTCCCGGGTTTTTGGGCCCTTTTGGGAAATGTTTGCCTTTCCGTCTGGTGGACACAGAGGGGGTTCCGCCACGTAAGGGCCCTCCCCCCTCCCCCAAAAACCAGTTTCCCGGGGCAGGCATTTTTGCCAAAAAAGGGCCCCTTTTCCCTTTGGGCCCTTTGGCCACCCACGTGTCATCAAAAATTTTTCCAAGCGCGTTGTCGCATCTGGGGCCCGGGAAAAAGGGCCCAAATCCCCACCCCCGGGACACATGGCCCTAGTAAGCACGGCCAAGGCCGCTAAAAACCCTCTGTGACAGCTCATTTGGGTGAGCTGGTTTGGAGTTCTGGGGGTGAGGGGCCTTCAGGCTCGGCGCACGCTTTTCAAAACCGCAGGGATGGGGGGCAGGGCCCTTTCCCCCCAAAGGGTCCTCTGGGGCCCCACGCCCCAGGGGATACCGGCGGGTGTTGAAATTAATCTGCCTTTGGAGACCGTCCACAAAAAGGGGTGGAGCTGGGGACGGCTCTAAGCAACGAGACCCGAGGGGCTGGTTGGGACAAAAAAACCCTTGGGGTTCCCCGGGGAAAGGGTTTTGGTGTGCGATAAGGGGCAAAAATTGCTGGCCCGGGCCCTTAAGATCGGAAAGGTTGGGCCCCTTTCCCTTCCCTGGCACATGTCTTTTGAAACCTTGCGTCCAGAAATTTTCAAAGAGCACCCGGGTCTGGACTCCCCTGCTGAAGAAGGGCCGGGGGGTTCCTGGTTGCCTTCCGCCTTTTCGCACCCTCCCCTCGTCCCGCCTGGCTGGTTTGCACTTTCCATTTTGGGCCCCCCCCGTAAACCCCGTCTCTTTGTTGACGTGGAAACACCCCTGGAATTTCCACCCTCCAAAATGCCCACCCGTTTGTGGCAGCAGCGCAAGGGCCAAATTACCCCAGAAACGAATTGCCCAAAAGGGGCCCGGGACAAGAAAGCGGTTTCGGACCCCCGGGGTGTTAAACCACCGAGAGGGGAAAGGCGGGGTGAAAAGAGCTCTGCAACCATCCTTGCCTTTTTGAAGAACCCAAACCAAAAATGGCAGTGCGGACAATCCCCTTGTCAGCATGAGCTTTGGGTGATGATTTTAAATTCGGGGAAACGATCTTTTGGAAAAAACTCTGAAAAACAGGCCCCCCGCCAGCAAAGGGGAGGAGGAGACGGACACTTTTTGCGGACACGGAGCCTTTCTTCCTCAAATCCACAAGGCCCCCCAAGTTTCAAAAATTTCATCGGTCTTCTTTTGGGCAGGGGTTTGGGGGCCCAAAAGAGCTAGTGAAAAGGTGGCGCATAGCTCCGGGGTTTTGCATCATCTCAGGCAAGTCAGGGCTGGTGTTAAGGGCGTCCCGGGGGGCAGCGGAGGGGGAGGAGGTTTAGGAGGTTTTTCCAAGACACCGAGGGTTACCGACTTTCCCTCCCTTTGGGAAAAAAGAGGTTGGCGCGAATTTGGGAGGGGGGAGGGGGAAAGGATGGGAAGATCATTTTTTTGCAGTGCCCCTGCCCCAGAGGCTTGGCACTAGTTTGGGAAAAGCCCTCCATTTCCCCCAACAGGGCCTCCCCTTAAGGCCTCAAAAGGAAAAAACCATTTACTGGGTGGCCCCCCCGGGACCCCTTTAACAAAACAAAACTCAGCTTTTTCCCTTTTCCCACCCCCCCAAAATTTAAGAGAAAAATCCCGGGAAAAAATGGAGCCCTTTATGATTGATAAAACGGGGAAACATCCGGGTTCTTTCTGCTTCTTTTTCCCCAAAATGTAAAGGGTTTGGAACAACATCATTAAAGTGCAGCAGTAAGTGCCAATTAGGCGTAGGGGGCCCCCCAGCAGGCAAGGTGGGGGAAACCCTTTTAATGGGTAAACCTCTGGAAATTCTTTTTTTTACCCCCTTCCCCCCAACCGCAGGGCAATGGGGGGGCACACACCAACACAAAGAACCCAGCTTAAGATCATGGTCCCAGGGGACAAATCGCGTCTCAAAAACCCCCGATGTTTTTGAAAGTTTTTTCCGGACCCAAAAAAGGACTTCTGGGTACCCCAAATTGGAAAAAATTTGGCCCAACTGGCTCGTCACGCCATAGGGGGTTTGCCCTGCCCAGCAGCCCCAGCGTCATATCTGAGCGGACCTTCAGCACAGGGGGGAAAAGGGTCATTACAGGACAAAAAGCATCCGGCTTTCCACAGAAAATGTGGATCGTTTACTTTCATCAAGTGAATCAGGGCATGGATCCTGTTTAAATGTTGTCCCCCCCAATTTTCCCGAGGTACCGTTTAGTTTGGGGTTTCCCTCCCTTCCCCTTCCTTTCCCAAACAGAAAATGGTCCCTTGAAAATTTTTTTTTTAAAAATGATAAATTTTACTGCAATTTTTTTTTTTCCTCTTTTATTTTCTTTTGCGGGTGGGGAGACTGTAAAAGAAAGCAAAAAGTTTTAATGACAACACCGTTTTTTCCATTTACTTAACTTTTTTTAAAAATTTTTTGGGAAATTTTCAATGGTTTTGAGGTCATGTTGCTTAAATTCCCAGCTAAAAATTATGGCCCTTTTGGGAACAAAAAAGTGGCTTCTAATGGCTTTTCTCCTCACAATTTTTAATAGTGGCTGGTGCCCAATTATTTTTTTTTAAATTTTTTTGGGGGTTCAAGGGGTTTACCCCCTTTTGGGGAGATTTTAAACAGCAAAAATAATCATGGCCCCTTTGAAAACAGAAATGGGGTTTTTCTAAGTGGCATTTCTCCCTCAAAATTTTTTTAACAGGGGCTGAGAAGTAATTTTTAAAATTTTTTTTTGGGCATGCCCCTTTAAAATGCAGCAAAAACAAGGTCCTTTTATAAAAAAAATTTTTGTTTTTTAAAAAGACTTTGGGTTTTTTTCAAAATTGCCCCAAAGGGCCCTCAAGGGTCATCCCTTTAAATTTTTTTGGGGGCCAATTTTGCTTTGACAGGCAGCTTATAAAAAAGGGCCTTTTTAAAAAAATTGTTGTTTCTAACAGACTTTTTGTTCTTCAAAAATTATCAAGATTTGGCTCAAGGGTGAGGTCTGTCAGAAACAGGAATAGGTGGGAACCGTTAATGGACCATTTTCCCAAAAATGACTTGTTTTTGCAAGATTTTTTAAACATAGCAAATCAAACCCTGTATTGAGCCCCAACCCATTTAATACAATGAAAAAAAGAGAAACAAAGACATGGTGGATTCCATCCTATTTTAAAAATGTGTTTTTCTAGATTAAACTACTAAAAAACTTGCATGTACAAAAAGCTGGTAAAAAATTCCCCTGAATTGTACAAGGAGGTACAGGAAAACTTGAGCAGATGTAGGTTATTCAGAGACATGGAGTATGTATCACGGACAGAGAACAAATTACAGAGACAATTTCCTCCAGCACGTTGAGTAAAATGAGAAAAAGAATGCCAAGCAAAAGGGCACCTGGGTGTAACAGGAGCGTTAACCACCAGTATTTCCACGTGAAGCTCAATTGGTCCGCACTCATATGGAGGGGCAAGCGCTACCCAGGTCTTGACTGTGTACTGAGGAAGGCTGGAGTTCTCACACTTCCGCTTCCGCACTCTGCTTCAGCATGACAGTTTTTGTTGCTGCGTCATCAGGGCATTTTAACCTGCGTTTTAATATATTACGTACGCCAGCCTGGGCTCTCACCGCACCCACTGTAACTCCAGCCCTGGGTCATGCTGTGGCACAAAACAGTTCTAGTCAATGCCCATTTTCAACTTAAAATGGGGGTTTTAAAAAGGGACTCCTTTTTGCGGTATTTTTTAAAATTGGGTGTCATGCAGGTTTGGGGTCATGTTTGCGTTCCGGACAGGAATATTCAATGTCCAGTTAAAGTAACTTGAGGGTTTTTAAAATTTCATACTCCCCTTCTGGCATTTTTTAAATTTTGTGGGGGGTACAGGTTTAAGGGCCCATCCCTTTTGGTACAAGACAGGGATATTTAAAATTGGTTTCTGTGCCCCTTTTTTTCTGTGATTTTTAAAAACCAAGTGTGTTGCCTGAGATTTTAGAAACTTATAATTTAAACTGTTTGGATGTTAATTTCAGTTTCTCCACCCTTTTTGGGTGTAATAATGAAGGTGTTGTTGCTCTCCCAACTTAATGGAATTGCTCATAATCGATACTCACAAATCGAAAAACCTTATCGATACGGCCCGGACAATCGGACATCCTCGTCTCGATAGCCAACGCAATCGCTAAAACATACTCGCAACTAAATGGGCCCGCAATCGTTTCACGAGGCAATTGCAAAGAACAACAGTATCCCGTCCAACCAATCCAAAGGGTTTCACATCCCCCCCCCTTTAAAAATGGTGGACTCTGCACAGTTCAGAGAACTAATGGCTTGTGCCGGCCGAGAGGGGAGAGTTCCAAGCCGAAAATTTCTTTTCCAAAAAGGTGGTTCCCCAGCACTTCAAAAAATATGTAGAACAGAAGGGGGGCCAGTCCATGAGCTTATGGGTTTTTTTTCCCCAAGGTGCAGGGGCAGCGGGGGACGGCTGGAGCTGTAACTACGGTCCAGGGCCAGAAACATGCCCTTTAGGGCCCCAAACCGGGGAATGGTTTCCCTGCCCGGGCACACCAACAACTTGGACAGGAGACGGCGCTTTTTCCCCCAAATTTGTCAAACTGCGACCCCCTGCGCCATTGTCCGCCCCCTCCCCCACCACCACCATCTCAGCCTCCCCCAATTTACTCCCTCCATCATACCCACTTTTTGTGGGGCACAGCAGTGTCCGCAGTTCTACCCCCCTGGTTGCCTCGGCAAACAAAGTCACACAGGGGGGGAAACGGCTCCGCATAAATGCAGCAAAAATCAATGTGGGGCTTTCTCCGCCCCCAACTGCAAATCGGAACCATGGTAAATGGACAATGGGGGGAACATGGTGTCCGCGCTGCACCGGGGAGGGATGGCCCATGCGCCCTGCTTTGGCGACGTGTTCAATCTGGTTTTTAAAAAGGTTCCTAAAGTCTTCCCCCGATCTTCAGAAGATTCTGAAAAGGGCCCAGGAAACTGTGCATGCACTTCACCCCATTTACAAACCCAGGAACCCCCCTCCTCGATTTGCATGGGCAGAACGGCCCCCCCAAACCCACCCCTTGATATGCGATTTTCCACCCTTTGGGAAATTTCCCACCCTGCACAGGGTTGGACCACTGTTTTAAACAGAAAAAAGGGCCATTAAACGTTTTTTTGTTTGCCCCCAAAGGCAAAAAAAGGAGACCCCCCTGTTTTAACTTTGATTTTCAGCCGTGGCAGCTCTTGCTTTGACACCTCCCGTTTGTTGGGGCCTTTCGGGGGAGGCCCTTTAAATTTTGTCAGTCCCCGGGACAAACGGGATGAAAAAAAGGGCCCATTCCACTGCTTAAAGTCCTGGAACAGATTTTTGAAAAATCTGTCTGGGCCGGGGGGATGGAGATGTGGCAACTAATCTCCCCGGCCCACATGACCCCGGGGGGGATGAAATGGGGAGGAGGGGGGTGAGGGACATTGGAGCAGAAGCATTGTCTGGTGAAATGATTTGGAAATTTTCTCCCCCAGGTGAGAAGAGGGGAGGACAGCGGGAGGGGGTAGATGGAGATGAGGAAGACGAGGCAGTTTCCCCAGAAAAGCACCGTGGAAGTATACGTGGAGGGGAGGCGGGGAGCCCCCGGGAGTCACTTGTGCAAGGGCCCGCAGCATGTTTGTTTTGGGCCTGGCTAGTGACGCCTAATATCAAAATCCGGCAGAGGGATGACTTTGGCTCTCCACCCTTTTGGGGACCCTCGCTACCGGTAAAAAATGGGACCCTTTTTTCCCCAGCTATTGGGGGGAGGACAAACTCAAATCCCCTTTAGGGAAAGCCCCCCTTAGTCAGTTGGCCCCGCTGCCTATGTGCGGGATCGTCCCTCCTCTGACAGGGTCGGCCGGGGGGTTTTTCACGCTCACGGTTTCCACTGCCGCAAATTTCTGGGGAAGGTTTGGGGGGGGGCGGAGAAATACCAAACTCCATCAGCAGGGAACCCAATCTGGAGTCACTGATGAGCAGCTTCCTTCACCCGCCTATGAGGAGGGGGAGTCGCCGCAGCAGCAAGCCTGGGGCAGACCCTTTAACCAACAGGTGGTGGGGCCCACTTGGGCAACCTCTGCCACCCCAGTAAGAAGATTTCCCCGGGGTACTGGGCACCAAACTGGATGTGTGGGGGCCCCAAAATTGCCCAGGGTTTTCAAATGGAGAAGCTGTCCTGCCCGGCCATAAAGGGGGGGCATTTAGAGCCGGGGGGTTCAGTGCGGGGGGGGGCCTACGGTTTCCCCCAAAGGGGAACCCCACTTGCCACGGGGAAAAGGGGGAACGATGACCTTTGGGCAAGATTTAATTTAGGCGTGGGGTCGGCCGGTTTCCACAACCCAATTTTCCTTAGGTGTCAGGGCAACATCAGCCATGACGCCCACCCAAACTGTGAGAAATGAGTCCGGGTTTCAAACTACCCACCTCTCCATATTCCCGATGCCGCCCAAAAAGCCTGATGCCACACATCTGCTGGGCAGTTTTTTCCACTGCCAACCAAAACCCTCTTTACCAGGGATGGTAATTTCCCCCCACCTCCCCAAAAAACTGTGTCATTGTGCCAAATGCTGATTAAAGCGCTGTGTGGCTGCTGCCGTGACTCCACAAATTTTTTCATTGTGCCACTCTTGAGTTATGCTGTTTTTTCCTGCCGGCCCCCCACCTCCACTTTTCTGTTTATTGTGCCACTCTGTGGCCTACTCCCCGTTTTTTTCCACCTCCAGAAAAGTGATTGTGCCACGGGCCCGGGCCTCATGCCCGCTGGGTGTGGCGCTGCCGGACCTTCACACCCTTATTGTGCCATGTCTGAACCCCATGCTTTCTGCTGGGCTGCTGCCGTGACCTTAAAACACTGTGGGCATTTTCCCCCCCTGTGGCCCACTCCTGTTTTTTTCCAAACCCCCCAGAAGGTCATTGTGCCCCGGGCTGCCTTTATGCTGCTGCTGTGGCTTTCTGCCGTGACCTACAACTGTGTCATTTTGCCCCTGTCTGAAACCCATGCTGCGGGCCCTTGTCCCACTCTGTGGGGCCTTTCTCCTGTTTTTGCCACCTCCAGAATGTCATTGTGCCACTTTCCCGACCTCATGCTCTGCGGGGGCTGCCGGGCCCTGACCTACCCCACTCTGGCATTGTGCCACTGTCTGACCTAAAGCTGCTGCCCCCCCCTCCCCCCTTCCCCCCTCTGTCATTGTGCCCCTCTGGGCCCCTACTGTTTTGCCAATCCAGAAAAGTCCCTTGTGCCACTGTCTGACCTTTATTTTCTGCTGCTGGGCCCTGACCTAAACAAAATTTTGGGCCCTTGTGCCAAATGTCTGACCTCCGTGCTGCTGTGGGGGTGCCCGCCCTGACCTACAAAACTGTGGCCCTTGTCCCCCTCTTTTGGGGCCCACTCCTGTTTTTGCCACCCTCCAGAATGTCCTTGCCCCTGTCTGACCTCATGCTGCTGCGTGGCTTTCCGTGAACCCACACACTGGTCATTGTGGCCCCTGTCTGACCTCCCTTCCCCGCTGTGGGGTGCTGCCGTGGGCCTACAACTGGGGTTTATTGTGCCCCCTGTCTGACCCCCAAAGTGGGTGTGTGGGGTGCTGCCGTACCTTTCACACTGTGTCCTTGTGCCCTGTCTGACCTCATCTGCGGGTGTGGGGTGCTGCCGTTTACCTAAAAACTGTGGGGGGGCCCTTGTGCCCAATGTCTGAAACCCCCATGCAAATGCTGTGGCTGCTTCCGTGCCTACACCATGTGTATTGTTCCCCTCTGTTTGGGCTAATCCCCGTTTTTTGGCCACCCCCAGAATGTCATTGTGCCATGCTGACCCTCAAGCTGCTGCTGTTTTCTCCCGCCGGGGGACCTACCCCACTGTGTCATTTTTTCCAAATCTGTGGTCTACTCCCGGTTTTTTCCACCTCCAGAATGTAAATTTTGCCACTGTCTGACCCCAAACTGCTCTGCGTGAAACCCACACACTTTTCCCTTGTGCCACTCTCTGCCTCATGCTGCTGCTGCTGTTTGCCCTTTAACTCCACAAATGTGTCATTTTGCCCCCCTCTTTGGCCTACCCCTGTTTTTTTTCCCCCCTCCGAAGTCATTGTGCCCCTCTCTGACCTCATGCTGCTGTGGCTGCCGCCGTCACCTCTGCCACACTCTGTCACTGATGTTGCCACCTGAGCCCTCAGCTTGTTTTTTTCCAGCTGTCGCTGCCATGACTTTATCAGGCTACATTCCCCCTTCAGTTTTTGGTCAGTTTTGCTCTCTTAAGTGCCCAGGGAATTTTATAGTGAAGCGATTCTAAGAGCGGCGGCAGTCATCTGCGTGTGTGGAGTGTGGAGGTGGGTGGCAATACCAGTCCCTGGTAAAGATGGTGGTAGGCAGATGGAGAAACTGTCAGCAGATGTGTGGCATCAGGCAGGTGGCGGCAGCAGAATAGTGGCTGAGGCATGTAGTTTGAACCCAGACTCATTTCTCACAGTTTGGGTGAGGCGTCATGGCTGATGTAGCCTGATGCCTAAGGCATTGGTGTGTGGAAATCCTAGCGATCCACACCTGATTCATCTTGACATAGGTCAGTCGTTCCACATTTCCCATGGACAAGCGGGTTTTCCTTGGGGTAACGATGGCCCCTGCCGCACTGAACACCCCCTCTGATCCCAAAAAACGGGCCGGGGCCCGGGGGCAGCTTCTCCACTAAAAACCGGGAAATTTTGCGGCCACACATCCATTTGGCTGCCCGAACCCGCGTCTTTACTGGGTGGAAAGGTCTGTCCAAGAGGCCACCACCCTTTTTGGTTCGGGGTCTGCTCCGGCCCTCTCGCGGGCGACTGCCCTCCTCACTAGGGGGGAAAAGGAAGCTGCTCCTCATGACTCCAGACTTAGGTTCTGCCGATATAGAGGGTACTGCCCCTACCCCCCCCCCTTTCCCCCTAGTAGTACATGAGCGCTGAAAAACCCCCCGGTCAGACTTCAAGGGGGGACATCGCACATGGCCCCGGGCCAAACGACAAAGGAGGATTTCCCTATAATATTTGAGTTTGCCCCCTCTCAGCAGCGGAAAAAAGGCTCCTTTTTGGACGGGTAAAAGGGGTCCAATAGGGGAAGCCAAATCACCCCTCCCCGGGAAGCTGACTATTAGGTTTCACTACCAGGGAAAATCACATGCTGGGGGCCACTCACAATGACCTCCGAGGGGCTCCCTGCCCCATCCCCACTGTATACTGCCCGGGTGTTGCAGGCATCTCCTCTCTTCCCATCTCCATCTACCCCTCCACTTTTCCGTCCCTCCTCTCTTGCACCTGGGTAAAAATCCACTCATTTTCCCAACAATGCTTCTGCCCAATGCCTCCTCCTCCTCCTTTTCATTCCACCGGACTCATTGGCCGCGAATTAGTCACCACGTCTGGAGTCCCCTCCCCGACAGATTTTCAGCATCTTTCCAGGACTGAAGCAGTGGAATGACGTTATTAAACCCGCACCTGGCGACTGAAAGAACACGTCTTTTCGAAGGGCCTCAAAAAACGGCAGGTGTCACGCTGAGCGCCACTGGCGACATCAAAGTTACACAGGGAGTACTCCTGCCGCCGGATCATAAAAAAAATCGTTAATGCCTTTCTCTGTTCATACAGTCGGTCCAACAGGCAGGCGGGAATTCCACGGGTGGAAACATCGCATATCAGAGTGTGTTGGGGGAGGCCCTTCTGCCCTGCAACCGAGGAGGGTTTTCCCACTTTGTGGGAAGGATGAAGTGAAAGCACAGTTTCCGGGGCCATTTTCGAATCTCTGAAGATCGGTGGAAGACTTCGGGAAACCTTTTAAAAACCCAATTGAACTTTTGGGGGGGGGCCAAAACCCCCCTCAGTCAGCCAAAACACCATGTTACTCCCATTGTCTTCACCAGGTTTCCGTTTTTGCAGATTTGCTGGAAAAGCCACACATCGATTTCTTGCTGCAGATCGAGCATTCCCCCCTTGGGACTTCGTTCGCCGAGGCAACCCGGGTGTAAAACTCGTGACACCGCTGTGCCCTACACATTGGATGATGGGCATACTTGGGGAGGCTGAGAGAGGGTAGTGGGGAGGAGGAAAGGGGGGACATTGGGGCAGGAGCCCAGTTTGATAACTGGAGGAGAAAGCGCGCTCCTGCCAAGTTGTTGGGGGCCCGGGGAAAAGCACATTCACCCAGTGGGCCGTAAAGGACATGTACGGCCCTACCGTAAATTACAAATCCAGACGCCCTGCGCCCTGCCCTTTAAAAAAACCGAAAGCCAAGGGCTGGCCCACTTTTTCTACAATTTATGAAGTGCTGGGACCCAAATTTTTTAAAAAATTTTTGGCTGGGAAATCCCTCTCGGGTCGGCACAAGCCATTAGTTCTCTGAACGGTGCAGAGCCCCCATTTGGAAAGGGGGGGACTGCAGTACCAACAACTTTGGGCAGGGAGCACGGGCAGCTTCTGCACCTAGGGTATTGGACGCATACTGTTGTCTCTTTTTAATCGCCCGCTGAACAACTGCTGGCGCCATAGTAGGGAGAGCGGAGCATCGGACGGAGATGATGTCAAAAAAGAAACAGCCCTTCTGCAGAGGGGTGGAGCCTTTACGGGGTGCAATGCTGGTGCCACTGGGCCTCTGCTGCGTGCGCGGCGGCAGATGGACCCCACATCTGAGACTTTTTCCCAGGCCACCGGGTGGGGACGCGCTTTTGACGCAGGGCCGTGGTGCCAGTAGCTCCCTGGCCACCTTCACTTTCTGCCCCAGATTTTACTATACCCATATTTGGTTTTCCCCCGGGTCTTAGCAAAAAACGCCCCCACCGCCGGTATCTGATTTTTTCGCCAACGCTCCGCAAATTTTATGACAATCACCCCCCCCCCCCCCCCCCCCCCCCCGCCCGGGGGCCCCGGCCCCGCTACTTTCTTGGCCTCAAGCGGTTTTCTACCCCTGGCCCCCTTTGGCCCCGACCCACACTGCTGCACCCTGCGACTCCGGCCCCACAACCCACTTCTGGGGTGCGCCGCTCTGACGCGCAAGCTGACGGCCCTTCCCGACGTGATAAACCCTTGCTTCCCCGGGTCCCAAGTGTGGTCGGCTCACACACGATTTGTGTTTCATCGTCATGCGCCTCCACCGGGCTTGGGATGCAGAGGGTGACCCCCACAAAATGACCCCCATCCACTCTCCACATCTAACTTTGCGCCTACGCAAGAAGCGGGGGGAATTTCCCCATTTCTTCCTGCCAGTACGCTGACGTCCTCCTCAAAATTTTTCACCC
This sequence comes from Phyllomedusa bahiana, assembly GCA_025379985.1. Classification (NCBI taxonomy): domain Eukaryota; kingdom Metazoa; phylum Chordata; class Amphibia; order Anura; family Hylidae; genus Phyllomedusa; species Phyllomedusa bahiana. The sequence goes on along the minus strand of JAODAL010009740.1, from coordinate 9,441 downwards.
CTAATATATGCTGATCCAACCGATAGTAGATCTCTGGGTGAGGGGAAACCCATAGGACAGAGGCGGGGTTTAGGACAGGTGGGGCCCTGACCCCTCCCCCCGGGGCCCTGCCAAATAAGGGTTGTGTATGAGGTTTCCCACCGCTCTTGGCTGGGTTGTTAGATTTCATCTGGGGGAAGGGATGACCTAGTCAAACCCAAACAAAAACCCTTGGTTTCTGGGCAACAACCGGGCCCCAGATGAACAGCAGCAGTTGTGGCCCACCGATGACCCCTGCTGGAAGTCCCCTTGCTGGCTCGACCTGGCCACTCCAGGCATATTTGGCCACTGCCACTCGCAGGTGAAGAGCCGCCCCCCTCTGTCTGACATACTGTCTGTTCTAAAATGACAGACACTGTTTGATGAAAAAACTGAATGAAAATACAAAAACCCTTTATTTTCTCCAAATAAACCCACTAACAAGTTTGGGAAAACCCTTTTGGATAAATTGCACTCCACAAAGGCAAAAAATTTACTTGTATGTCCTTTTTTAAAAACACTGGTATTTAACTGAATATAAAAGCACAAACGGGTTTAAATTTTAACCTTGGGAAAAATTATGCTACAGGGAAAATATTTCTTTTGGGGGGGAAAAAGAAGTTTCTTTTGTACCACAACAAAAAACTTTGAGACTCCGGGTTCAAATTTGATCAAAAGATGTTTAAGCTGCCCCCGACTTTCAACGTGTTTTCAAAATCGGGCATCCAACCTTCTTTACCTCTCAAAACGAGCCCTCAGGCCCCCACCGGGGCAACCGACCTCCATTTTTCAGAGAGAAAAAATTAAAAAAAAACCCAACCTCAACTGCCCCTTTTTATTACAGCCTTTTAGAGTGGGGGGGGACAGAAACCCAAAATGGGAAACACCCCTTTTTTCCTTCCCAAAAAGGTTAAAATCAATGTACACCCAAATATAACTATGTTTTTTGCACACAAAAAAATTTCGAAAAAAAATATGAAACCCGGTGCCAAAGGGAGGGCCGGCACACAGTAATTTTACATGTACACACACAACCGCCGCCCCCGCACATTACTGCAAAAAGGGGTACACTACGTGGAAATCCCCAAAGAAGCATTTAAGCAAACTATCATACATGAAAAAACTTTGGACCCCGGTTCCATATTTTGATCAAAAAATGTTTTAAAACGCCCCACTTTTTAAACGTGCCCGTGGACCCAGGGTTTTCATAATTTTTTCAGAAATGTTTTTTGTTTTCAGAAACAACGTTTTACTTGGTGTACATTGATTTTAACCAATGGGGAAAGGAAGGGGGCTTCCATTTTGGTTTTTGTCCCCCCCACCTCACAGGCTGTCATAAAAGGCACTTGCGGGTTGGGTGTTTTTTATTTTTTTCTCTGAATAAAGAGGCGTTGACCCGGGGGGAGGCCAAATTGGCTCGTTTGAGAGGAAAAGATGGAAGGACTGCCCGATTTTGAGACCGTTGAAAGCCCCGGGGCATTTAAACATCTTTTTGCAAAATTTTCTTTTTTTTTGTGAAAAAGAAAAAATTTCCTTAGGGACCAAAGCCCCCCAAAACAAGCTTAATTAAACCCCCTTCTAAAATTGCGCAAAAGAATGACCCCCCCCAAAAATACCGCTTGTACTTTTAAAAGGGCGTGTATTTTAGGGTACAAACAAAAAAAAAAACTTGAAATTAACCCTCGGTTTGTGAATTATGCTACAGGCAAAATTCTTTTTTTGCGGTGAAAAAGAACGTTTCTTTTAGTGACCACAACAGCAAAAAAATGCTTAATTAACCCGGGATCTAAATTTTGCGCAAAAGAAATGAGCAACCAAAAATTACCAGCTTTGTAGCGTGTTAAAATGGCGTGTATTTTACGGTACAAACAACAGAAAAACTTGTAATTAACCTTCGGTTGTGAATTATGCTACAGGCAAAATTTCTTTTTTGGCGTTGAAAAAGAACGTTTCTTTAGTGACCACAACAGCAGAACAATGCTTAATAACCCCTGGATCTAAATTGCGCAAAAGAAATGAGCAAACAAAAATTTACCAGCTTTGTAGCGTGTTAAAATGGCGTGTATTTACGGTACACAACAGAAAAACTTGTAATTAACCTTCGGTTGTGAATTATGCTACAGGCAAAATTTCTTTTTGGCGGTGAAAAAGAACTTTCTTTAGTGACCACAACAGCAGAAAAATACTTAATTAACCCCTGGATGTAAATTGCGAAAAAGAAATGAGCAACCAAAATTAAGTGGTATTTGGATTGTAAAAAAGCTGTTTCTTTAAATGAATACAACAGGAACAGGCTTAATAACCCTTGGATATTAAATGTGCTGTGAGCAGATAGCATTAAAATATATATGCAGCTGCATTGGACGCACACGGGAAATTTCAGTTCCAATCCCCCCACAAAATCAAATTAGAACGTAAGAAAAGCAGCCCTCTGAGACAAGCTTTGACCCCCCCCAAAAATCGCTGTATAAAAATGAGTTCTTTAGTATCAGCCATCATAAGCAGCCGCAGAAGCACCTTCCCTACTCAGTACAGTGAGAGCGGTATGAGCTCCCAGCGTCGCGCCCAGACTTATATAGTGCGGTGACTTTACAGAATCCCGCCGGCTCTGATTGGTTCATCTCTGCACATGTCATGCAGGCTATGCCCTTCTTCCTCCCAGATTCTTTGCCCCCTGTAACGCCATGGGGCTCGCAGCCATTTTATCAATCAAAAGCACGCTTTCGTTCCCGCGAAACACCCCACTTCAACTTCGTTCAGAATCAAAGTTTTCCTGAAATTCTAAACGAATTCCACTTCGTTAGAATCGATTCGCCCATCTCTAATATCAGCCTATGTTTGGGGAGGCCTGACTGCCGCTGCAGCTTAAGGAGTGTGTGCTTGGTGGTGTAAGCACGGCTGAAGTGCATACAAAGTTTCCTGGCCCTTTTTAGAATGTCTTGCAGATGGGTGTAAGACTTGAACAACCTGATTGAGCATTTCCACCTGTGTGTGATTTCGTTCGCCCAGGGGAATCATCCTGTCCACTTGGATCATCAAAAATCGTTATTGGCCTTTCTCTGTTTTAATTATTTCCCCCTGTTTAATATAATTTTTTCCTGTTCATCAATTTGACCCTGTTCATCAATTTCCCCCTGTTAATATATTTATTCCTGTTCATCAATTTCCCCCTGTTCATAAATTTCTCCCTATTAATATATTTATTCCTGTTCATCAATTTCCCCCTGTTAATCAGTTCCTGTCTGTCCGCGTACCCGACCTTTCTGCTATGTTACCTGACCTCGAATCTCCGCCGCCTGCCCTAACCTGTTGGCCTGCACTTTGACTACGAGTTTCGTCTTACGATTCGGTACCTGGCTGCGCCTCGACTGCCACCACAAGCTAGTCATGCCAGGGATAGCGACCTGGTAAGACCATCCTACCTTGCGGCGGGCTCTGGTGAAAACTGGGACCTACTTAGACCCCGCTCCCTGGAATGGCCACTGTCACCACTTGCGGTGGTCCAGAGGAGCCACTACCCGTGTCGTTACAATGGCAGAAGTGAATGCCAAGTTTCCTGGCCAGTTCTTTGAATGGTGCAGAGTCCACCACTTGAAAAGGGAGGGACTGCAGTACCATCAACTTGGACAGGAGCACGGTCAGCTTCTGCACTTAGGGATGGCTAGACGCATACTGTTATCTCTTGTCAATCGTCTCGGTGAACGACAGCTGGCACCATGAGTGCGGAGGAGCAGGAGTATCTGGACCGGTAGATGATGGAAAAGACAGGGAGTTGTCTTCGGCAGAGGTGGTGAAGCCTTGACTGCCTGAAATGGGAGGCGTGCCACTGGGTGCTGCTGCTGCTGTTGGGACAGGATGGACCACCACATCTGAAACATGTATGGTGACACTGCATGATATTGATGCAGGGCCGTGGTGCCAATGTTAGGTCCCTGGTCACGCTTTACTTTCTGGCCACAGATTTGACATATAGCCATGTGCGCCTCCTCTGGTGTCTTAGCAAAAAACTGCCACACCGCCGAGTAGGTGATTTTACCACCAAAGTGCTGCATTGACTGACTGTTACCGCCGCTGACCCGGTGAGCCCCTGTGCCACTAATTTCTGGGACCTGCAAAATGGGTAGTCTAAATCGGGGCCATTTGGCTCCCAACCTCGCACTGCTGCCACCCTGCTGACTCCCGTCCACACTACAGACTTAAGGGCTGTGCCACTGCCTGACACGCAAGCTGACGCTCTCTTCTCCCAATGATAATGATGAAGCCCTTGTACACTGTTGGTCTGGGTCAGCTCATAGCATCACATGGCTTTCAAAACCACCAGTATGCTAATGACACCCAACTTTACTCTCCGGCCCAGACATAACTCTCTTCTGTCCAGATTCCCAGATTGTCTGTCATCCAAACCCCCTTTTCTCCCCCGTCTCCTAAAACTTAATGTAAAGAAAATGGAATGCTTCCAGGGCCGGGACAATGGGTAGTCGAGGGTAGGCAAGCGCGTAGGGCGCCACTTTATCCCAGGGAGAAAAGGGGGCACAAGGAGGCATGGAGTGGGCTGAATATTTCATTTGGGGGCACTTTATGCCTTGTTTAACTAGGGCACCAGAATACCTTGTCCCAGCCTTGCTTGCTTCACCCGGCTCCCAAGTGTGATCGGCTACATCGATTAGTGTTTGCCTGTCACCGCCGTCCTCCTCAACGGTGTCGCTGTACAAAGCCTGACCGCTCGCAACATAACCCCCATTGCAACTCTCCTCATCACTATTTGCCCGCTTCTGCAAGAAGCAGCGGATGTCTTCCCCACCTCTTTGCTGCCCACTGTCCTCAAATAGTTGGTCCTCACTGTATAGTGGCGCAGAGGCCACAGCACATAGTAGTTCTCTGGCTGTGGGAAGCAAACAGGACAGAGGTGGGTTGAGGATAGGTGAGAGCCCCTCACCTGCTCCCGGGCCATGCCAACTAGGGGTTGTGTGTATCAAACCCACGGACTCTTGGCTGGGGTTGTCAGATGTCATCTGGGAGAAAGTGTATGACCTAGTGTGTGGTCAACACATGGTCTGTAGATGACACCGGATGCTGTGGCCTCACAGGGTGACTCCTGCTGTGACGTTCCCTTACTGTGCTGCGATCTGTGGCGGCTCTGGCAACCTACTTCTGTGTTCTTTGACGCTATCGTAGGATCTTAGCCCTCACCTCGTTTCTTTCCAGCTGGCGCTGACGTTACCTTGTCAGGCTGCGTTCCCACTTCAGTTTTTTGGTCAGTTTTGCCCCTGTAAGTGCCCAGGGAATTGAAGGGTGAAGCGATTCTAATAGCGGAGGCAGTCATGTGCGTGTCATACTAAAACGCAGCATTGTATGGAGACCAAACCAAGCTCCCTCTGCATATTTAAGCATGGCACAATGTTCTACAGCACCCTACAGGCTCTGTGCAGCCAGGAAATAGCAATTTTTTAACGCAATTCATCCTGAAGTAATTCGGAACGAAACGGATTTTGTCGGCGTTTTTTTTGGTAATGAATACTGGAATCTCTGTCTTTTAAAGATAAGTGGAGGAGTATCGGGAGTGAGCCTCGTTTTCATCACTTACCATTTAAATGGCCATTGTGTGTTCCAGTTTTATATGCCTGATGAAGCAGATGAGCTGTCTGTGAAATGCGTTGCATTACTGCATCTTTAATTTGATTTTATATTCAATAAACTAACTTGAAATTAAAGTTGGTTTGAATACAATTCTTTTAACAGTTTAGCACCAGAGCAGACCTTTTTATTTTTAAACATTGGGTTTGTGGAATTTTTCCATTATTTATCCCTCCAAAAGATTTCCGGGACACGTGAAAACGAGGTGTGGGGGCTGCTTTCTGCATTGCGGAGTCCGTGCGAGAAGTTGGAGCTCCTTTCATTGCAACTAAAAACAAAATGATGCCCGACATTCTTACACAGTCACAAGGTAAGCATAAACAACTGAAAATAAATATTGTTTTTTTTATCAGGAAACCACATTGGCGGGGTTTTCTTCTGTTTGAGGTGTTGCATTTAAATTTTCTCCTACCATTTAAGGTTGTTACCCCCCTGTTTTTTTTGTAAAAAACCTTTAGGGGGTGTTAAACCCCAGGGGGTTTTTCACCTTTAAGGGGGTTTTTTTATTCTTATAGGGTGTGATACCCCTCTAGAGGGTGTGCTACACCACTAGAGGGTGTGTTACACCATTAGTGGATGTGATACACCTCTAAAGGGTGTGTTACACCATTAGAGGGTATGTTACACCCCTACAGAGTGTTACACAATTAGAGGGAGTGATAAATTCTTAGAGGGTGTGTAACACCATTACAGGTGGTGTGAACAGGAAACTCCTCCCGCCGAGCGTGAGTTCCCCAAAGCAAGACACCGGGAAAAAAGATCGAAAAAACAAAGGCAATTGAAATCTTGGGTGGATTACCCCGTGAATGGGGAAAAGGGCTTTGCTCCCCTGGTTTTCGTAAAAACCCAGTACAGCACCTTTGAAGCCTTCACACTCGGTATATATACGAAATCAGCTCCAGCACTTTCCCCCCCGCCAACGGCCCACAAAGAACACGAAAAAGGGGTCAAAACGTACTCTGAGTAGAGGTAGTGCCGGAACATTCCAGGGGGAAATTAGACTAATGGGCCCCCCTCGATAATTTTTTTAGGTCCCGGTTGTTTTTTCCATTTCGCATTTTGCAGGATCACAAAACCCCCTTCCTCAAAGACAAATCAAAAGTGCATACCCATTTTTAGGGTCAATCAAGACAAAACTGATTCAAATTGCAAATGTAAACAAAAACCCGTTTTTCGATTACAAATTAAACAAGAAACGTTTTGTTGCAAACAGCATCCTATGTAAAATATTGAAATGAACTAATACAAATTTATTAAACAAAAAATTGAACATAAAAAATCATTAGGAACTCAAAACCTAAAAAAAAAGACAAAGGGAAAAAGTAATGAAAAAAAACTATTTTTCTCATGAAAAAAAACATGAAGCTGATTATAATAAAAAGATCATGAAGCTTTAAAATGAACATAAAAGAAAGGGGGAAAGTCCAAAAAAATTTATTCGGTGACTTTGCTGAAAATTTTTCCACAAAAAAGTTCCGGCCCAATTGCTTCGGGATGAATCGGATTAAAAAAAAGCTATTTCCGGCTGCACAGAGCCGTGGGGGGCTGGAACATTGTCCATGCTTAAAATGCAGAGGAGCTTTGGGTTTTTTCTTCAACAATGTTGTGTTTTGATCCAAAGATGACTGCCACGCCTTAAATCGCTTTACATAAAAAAACCCTGGGCCTTAAGAGGGCAAAACTGCCAAAAAAAATGAATCGGGGAATGGCCTGATAAAGTCATTTGGGAGCGACAGCTGGGAAAAAAAAAAGCTAGGGCTCAGGTGGCAAATAAATTTAAAGTGCGGAGGTGACGGGAGTACCAAAAGCCAAAGAGGGCAGAGAGGGGCACAAGACATTCCCGGGGGGGCAAAACAGGAATAGGCCACAGAGTGGCACAATGACACAGTGTAGAGGGGAACAGCAGCAGCCACAGCAGCAGCATGGGGTCAGCAGTGGCACAATGACATTCTGGAGGTGGCAAAAACAGATTAGGCCACAGAGTGCACAATGACAGAGAATGGAGGTCACGGCAGCAGCAGCATGAGGTCAGAGAGTGGCACAATAAACACAGTGTGGAGGGCACGGCAGCAGCCACAGCAGCAGCATGGGTCAGACAGTGGCAAAAATGACAGACTGTGGCGGGAAACGGCAGCCAGCCACAGGCAGCAGCATGGGGTCAGGCATTGGCACAATGACATTCTTGAGGTGGCAAAAACGGGAGTAGGCCACAGGGGGCCCACAATGACACCGTGTGGGGGGCATGGCAGCAGCAGCAGCATGGGTCATAGATTTGGCACAATGACAGAGTGTGAGGTGGGTGGCAATACCAGTCCCTGGTAAAGATGGTTGGTGGCAGATGGAGAAACTGTCAGCAGATGTGTGGCATCAGGCGGGTGGCGCATCAGAATAGTGGCTGAGGCAGGAAAGTTTGAACCCAGACTCATTTTCTCACAGTTTGGGTGAGGCGTCATGGCTGATGTAGTCTGATCCTAAGGCATTGGTGTGTGGAAATCCTGCCGATCCACGCCTGATTCATCTTGAAAAAGTCAGTCTTTCCACATTCCCGTGGACAAGTGGGTTCTCCTTTGGGTAACGATGGCCTCCGCCGCACTGAACACCCACTCTGATGCCACACTACTGGCCGGCAGGACAGCTTCTCCACTGCAAACTCGGCAAGTTGCGGCACACACCAGTTTGGGCAGCCCAGTAGCCCAAAGGGATCTTCTAACGGGGTGGCAGAGTGCTGTCCAAGTAGGCCACCACCTTTGGTTCAGGGTCGCTCCAGGTCCTGCTGCTGCTGCTGGCGACTGCCCTCCTCACTAGGGGGGTGAAGGAAGCTGCTCATCATTTACTCCAGACTTAGGTTGCTGCTGATGGAGCTGGTACGCTCCTACCCCCCACCTTCCTCCAGCATGCCGCGGCAGTAGTACGTTAGTGCTGAAGAACCCCCCCGTCAGACCTGTCAGAGGAGGGAATGCCGCACATAGGCAGTGGGCCCAAATGACTACGGAGGATTTCCTTATAGAATTTGAGTTTGTCCTCCCTCTCAGCAGCTGGGAAAAAGGCTCCCATTTTGGACTGGTAGCGAGGGTCCAAAGGGGTGGAGAGCCAGAAGTCATCCCTCTGCCGGATGCTGACTATTCGGCTGTCACTAGCCAGGCAAATCAGCATGCTGGGCCATCTGCACAAGTGACTCCGAGGGCTCCCTGCCTCCATCTCCACTGTATACTGCCACGGTGCTTGCGGGTCATCTGCCTCGTCCTTCCTCATCTCCATCTACCTCCTCCAGCTTCTCCTGCTCCTTCCTCTTTTCACCTGGGAAAAAAAAATCCACTCAATTTCACCAGACAATGCTTCTGCTCCAATGTCCTCCTCCTCCTTCTCCAGTTCAGTCCCCACCGGACTCATGTGGCCGGGGAGATGTAGTCGTCACGTCTCCAGTCCCCTGCCCAGACACATTTTTCAGCATCTGTTCCAGGACATGAAGCAGTGGAATGACGTAATTCATCCCGTAGTCTTGGCGACTGACATATAACGTTGCCTCCTCGAATGGCCTCAACAAACGGCAGGTGTCAAAGCATGAGCTGCCACTGGCTGACATCAAAGTTACACAGGGGAGTACTCCTGTCCGCCTGGATCATCAAAAAATCGTTAATGGCCTTTCTCTGTTCATACAGTTGGTCCAAAATGTGCGGGTGGAAACATCGCATATCAGTGTGTGTTGGGGGAGGCCGTTCTGCCGCTGCAATTCGAGGAGGGTGTTCCTGCTTTGTAGGGAAAGGATGAAGTGGCATTTTTTCCCCTTTT